>QMIH01001402.1:47492-150888 GCA_003987875.1 Clarias batrachus
TTTTTTTTACCAGTGTTAGCTACCTGGATATTTCTGGAGCTGAAAGCACTCTGTCTGAAAGATTTGCCTCCTCTCTTTCTTTTTGTAGTTCCGAGCTCTTTGTCATGTCATATTGTATGAGTTTGTGGAAGTTGGTGGTGTTTTTACAGATATCGTATTTCGCTGTGTTTTCATTCACAGCAGTAAAATACTTCTACACAGCGCTCCGTTTTTTATCTACCAGCTCCACGATACCAAGGCAGGCACGCGCCTCGCTCTCACGCTCCCTGAAGCTGCTTGTTTTTGGCGCTGCTGAGTCACGTGACGGTAGGGCAACAAAACACAGCGGAGCAGGGAGGGCTAACCAATGTGCGTGACGTGCGAAAGGAGCTGCATAAGAGAAAGCGTTATATACAAGCTCATTTTAAATATTATATTTTATGCAAAATAAATAAAATCACTGGTTTAAATATAATACCAAATCGAGAGTATATCGAAAGTATCGGTATAAAGGATACGCCCACCCTTACTATGCAGTGCAGTACACAGGAAACAGAACTGAACGGTTCTCCTCAATGAGTCTCCCAAGTCACGGTCGTTCGTTATTTTATCACGTGACTCCCATAGACGCTATGTAGTGCAATAGATTCAAAAGAACGAACGACTCGAACGACCATCATATCTTCTGACTAGAAGATATGATGGTGAGCTGCTCATTCTGTTTATAATAATATGTCCTTAGCTGCATTGAAATATTTTAATTACTGGAACTGTAGGCAAAATCTGTGTATGTAGACGTGTTGGGGGTCTGTTTACTGAAAATGTAACATTTTATTTTATTTCTGTTCAAAAGAACGAAATGAACTAAATGACTAAAAAAAACAGATTCGTTCATTCTGATGAGTGAGATTCAAAGAACCGAGTCACTAAAACGATTCAAACTTCCCATCACTACAGAAACTGAGTTTGAGACCCCTGGTTTAGATGCTAACTTTTATTAGAGTAAGAGGTCTTCAAAGATTTTAAGTAAATGCACACACTCATCATCTATACCGCTTAATCCTGTATTCAGGGTCATGGGGGGCCTGTAGCCTATCCCAGGAGACTTAGGGCACAAGGTGGGGTACACCCTGGACATGGTGTCAATCCATCACAGGGCACACACACACACACACACACATATATACTCACATACAATCGTGGCTAAAAGATTTGAGAATTACATAAATATTGGAAATTGGGAAAGTTGCTGCTAAAGTTTTTATATTAGCAATTTTACATATACTCCAGAATGTTATGAAGAGTGATCAGATGAATTGCATAGTCCTTCTTTGCCATGAAAATTAACTAAATCCCGAAAAAAAACTTTCCAGTGCATTTCATTGCTTTCATTAAAGAACCTACTGAGATCATTTTAGTAATCGTCTTGTTAACTCAGGTGAGAATGTTGACGAGCACAAGGCTGGAGATCATTATGTCAGGCTGATTGGGTTAGAATGGCAGACTTATCATGTTAAAAGGAGGGTGATGCTTGAAATCTTTGTTCTTTCATTGTTAACCATGGTGACCTGCAAAGAAACGCGTGCAGCCATCATTGCGTTGCATAAAAATGGCTTCACAGGCAAGGATATTGTGGCTACTAAGATTGCACCTAAATCAACAATTTATAGGATCATCAAGAACTTCAAGGAAAGAGGTTCAATTCTTAAGAAGGCTTCAGGGCGTCCAAGAAAGTCCAGCAAGCGCCAGGATCGTTTCCTAAAGAGGATTCAGCTGBGGGATCGGAGTGCCACCAGTGCAGAGCTGCTCAGGAATGGCAGCAGACAGGTGTGAGCGCATCTGCACGCACAGTGAGGTGAAGTCTTTTGGAAGATGGCCTGGTGTCAAGAACGGCAGCAAAGAAGCCACTTCTCTCCAAAAAAAACATCAGGGACAGGTTGACCTTCTGCAAAAAGTATGGACTGCTGAGGACTGGGGCAAAGTCATAAAATGAAATTTTAGTGTGGAAACATTTTATGATAAAATCTTACTTTTAAAACTTGCTGAAAATCTTTTAATTCTTTTTAATCACCCTGTAAAAATCACAGTCCATTAAAACCTTGGAGCGTTTATAAGCCCCATTCACACTGCAGGTTCAAGTCAGGAATATTGCACTGTCGTTGCACCTCATATATAGATATACATAAGAAATGCACCTGATATCTTATATAGAGTAGATCAGACATACCACTGCACTTAAAGATGCAGAGCATAAAAAAAATAAAATTAAATAAATAACTGAAGGATCAACTTTTACTTGATCAACAGGTCTTAAACTTAAGTGAGAGAGTGAAAAAAATACATGAAAACCAAAAATGCTTTTGTTCAGCTATTTATTGTTTTTTTTTGACAAATTTATTTAAAAAATTATGAACTAACTGTTTTGCAATAAAACTAGGAAGGAAAGTAAACATGGTTACTAATCTACTATCAGTTGAAGGAACCAAACAAACATTAGCTAGTTTATATCTTAAACTGAATCCCAAGTTCATCAATCACCTTGTATTGTTTGAGTGTATTATAATAAAATGTCTTTAGGAATTATTTCACGCTTTAAGAGCTCTAGTATCACTAGTGTTTCAAAGAATTTTACTTTAAAATGTTCAGAAATTCAACATACAGTGGTTGTCTTTTGTGAAAATTGACAACATGAACTATGGCTTTCTTATTGATCTGGAGTACAAGGAGTCTGCTTGTTTCATTTCACATGACACTGAGTAGTACGTTGAGTCATTACATCTGCTTTATGGAACAAGACAAAATAGAAGTGACAGAAAAATGCACAAGATCCAAGTCTCCAATATACATTTGTCCTCTGAGGTCAGGCTTCTTTTGGAGATTTCATTCCAACAAACAGGACAACAACTACAAAAAAAAACAAAACATGGGAATGTTATCTGAAATAAAACTACAAACCATGAAAAAAAACTTCATCCCATTTCCTTTTCACACTATTTTATTATGTAAAATATTTCAGGAAAGAGCTACAGATATTGGAAGAGTTTGCCTCAATCTACACAAGTTAGAAAAGAAAGCTAACAAAAAAAAAAACATAGTGAAACACCTCTGCGCTTAGGAAGTAATAAATGCGAACCCATGTTGACAGAAGTAGTCATGTGATTAGATGGCCAAGTGCAGGGTGATGGGGCAGTGGTCGCTCCCCATGGCTGCGTTACGGATCTTGCTGTCACACAATTTTGCGAGCAGTGTGGCCGAGAGCACGAAGTAGTCCAGGCGCCAGCCGACGTTCTTGGCCCGCGAGTTCATCATGTACGTCCAGAAGGTGTAGGCGTTGGTCTGCTCGGGATACAGCTCGCGGAAGCTATCGATAAAACCGGCTGCCAGGAGCTGGCTGAAACCCTCACGCTCCTCAGGAGTGAAGCCTGCATTCTTACGGTTGCCTTTGGGGTTCTTCAGGTCAATCTCCTGGTGGGCGACGTTGAGGTCACCACAAAGCACCAGGGGCTTACGGCTGTCCAGGTCGCTCAGGTATGCACGGAAGTCTACGTCCCATGTTTTGCGGTAGTCGAGTCGAACCAGGCCACGCCCAGCATTGGGCACGTATGCAGTAACCAGGTAGAAGGAAGGGAACTCAGCAGTGATGACGCGGCCTTCTTTGTCATGCTCCTCTTTTCCTGCAGGAGGAAAAAAGCTTTCAGGGTATGTGCACTACTACTGTAATTGCAATACAATTTACATCATAATATACCTAAAAGTATTGATACAGTTACCATCTAAAGTTCTTTTACTCTCAGAATTCTGAATTGATTAATCATGCATGAATTTCTCTTACAATTCGAAAACAAAAGCCATCAGAAGCCTACTGTATGGAAGTATAAATCAATTTAAGTTCTCACCAATGCCATAAGTAACTTTAAGAGGCTCGGTCTTGCACAGCATGGCCACTCCACTGTAGCCCTCTTTATCTTCTGAGCCTGCCCAGTACTTATGTGGATACTCCGGCATAGAGGTGATATCTGCTGGTAAAGCTTTCTCAGCACACTTAGTCTCCTGAAGACAAAGCACATCCGGAGCCTCCTCACGCACCCACTGTAGGTCGAGACCAACAAAAAAAATTAAGAAAAAGAATCCATCATGAGATGGCATGCATTACACAGAAGGAATTTAAAAAACGTACAGTAAAATAAAAAGGCGAGTTAAAAAAAAAGGAACACAAGCACAGTACGATTCCCAAATTACACTTACATCAAGCCCCTTCTTCTTAACCCAGGCACGAAGGCCGTCCACATTCCAAGAGGTAATCTTCATGTTGGCTGCCTGGCCGTCCTTGCTGGTCAGTTTATCTGGGGGATCTTCATACAAAACTGGGGCTTCTGGCTCCTTTGCCTTCTTCCCTTTCTTTGTTTCTGGTTCTGCTTCTATCATTTAGAAAAAGGAATAAAAAAATTATTCGGAGAGACTCCAAATGATCCCAGTTCCCATTGTGCTCGGACACCCGGCCTCCCCATGATCCCCATTGTCCTTGGACACCTGGCTCCGCCACGCATCATCTCATCATCCCCCGATGCCTGGCCCAGCCACTGATCAACATCATTCCCCTGATGCCCGGTCTTGCCACTGATCACCACGGTTTTCCCACCCTTTACACATACATGTAATAAAAACTATCCACTTTCTGTCAGAAACATCATATATTCCTTGCTAATGTAATTTATCAAGTAAATTTTCATGTAATATAATTAATATTATCTATTACATGAATATACGTTATAATATTTATGCCCAATATATCAATACACCATGGTGAATACATTACTGTGCAAAAAAAGCAAAGGTCCTTTAATAAAGTGCTATAGCTATTTAAACAATTAGGAACTTTAAGTGAAATGCACATATGAGAACAGCTCAGGACTGAAGTGCACTAATGATTACCTGCTTCTGCAGAAGCTTCCTCATTTTTCTTGGCTCTCTTCGGCATGGTTCTGAAACTCCACACAGCACGCGCACACAAACGCACAGGCACACCTGCGGGAAATACACACATGGAGAGACATAATGCATAATGAAAACGCGCTTTCTGACTCCTGATTCGCTTAATGCAATCCTGTGCGATATCGATGACGAGAGGGAAACGATATATCGTGCAGCCCTGCACACCCTGACCTAACGTGGTTATGCATGAGCGTTTTTTTATATTTAATATATATATTTCTGATCATAGATGTGGACTGGCTTCATGCGTGAACCTTAAAATCGAGGAAACCGATAAATTCGTGCAACAACAAGCTGTAGCTAAACCAGCGGCCCTGAATGAACTAATGGCGGAAACTGCAGGAACACAATAGCAACTAGTGCTTATTTTTTCATAAATGAAGCACGTGCTAATTCATAGTATTAATTTATGAAATAAGTATCATATGCAATGTGAAAAGAAGCCTACCAAACACAGCCACACTTAATAAATCCCAACAGAGGTTAGGAGTCAATGCGCTGCTTTGTGCTCAGACTGAGCGCTGCACATGTTCCCCGGCACAGTGCTGACCTAAAAATTGCCCGATTAAAACAAAATTACATGTATATACACTTAGCAATGTATTAATCTTCATTTTAAAACACCGAAATAATTGCGTTCTAAATAAATAAAAAAATTACGGTTATTGATTACCTGGAGCACGTTTTAAACTTATGTAACATGATATTTTGTACCGGAAGTAATATGGACACCTATAGATATTATTATGGTCCTAGAGGAAGCGGTTAGGACCAGAGAAGCTGCTAGTGCTGTAGTGTGGACAGACACTCTGGTAAATACAGATCATTTAGATGATAAATTATCACCACACGATGTGAATATATTTTATACCAGATACATTTTTTGTATGAAATGTTAAAATAACAAGCTCAATCTGTTCATATGGCAAACTACTCCGACTCTGATTCCTGGTGTTATGACTCTCTTCAACGCTTTCAACACAAACTTCCAATAAAAGTTTTATTAACTGCAGATTTTTGTCGTGTATAAAGGTGCACTTGTCTAGCCAGAGAGCGAAATCTCGCACTTTAAATCTGGGTCTTAAAACTGAACCGAATGAAACATTTGAGTCGACAGCTGATCTATGAATTAGTCCTACCTATCAAGCTCTCCTTACCACGCATGCGCATAACAAAAATGAATGTTTAACTGTTTTAGCGTTCCTCCCATAAATCCATACGACCTGTGGGGTTATGTTCAGTTTTTATATTTTTGTAATCTTTTTGTGTTTTACAATGTAACACGCCAACAGATGGCAGCACAAGACTGCACGCTTAGTCACAGGGAGCACCGACCTTCAGAAGTCAATGTGCCAAAAGACATAATCATTTGTACATTAACAGCTGTGCAACTGGTGCTATTATGACCATGTCTGCTATTTCATCGTGAAAAGCAAGTTAGTACAAAGAGCCAACGTGAAATTCTGCATGAAACTGGGCAAATCTGCCACAGAGACGATTAACATGATTCAGCAAATTTACGGCAATGAGTTTGTCAAGGTGTTAAGAGCGGATGAACATCACTGGAAGATGACGGGAGATCAGGAAGATCTTCAATGAGCTCAACGTTAAAACCATTGCACGATCAATCCCTGTGATGGATTGTCACCCTGTCCAATAAGGGTGTCCCATTCCTTGTGTTCTAAGTCTCTTGGGATAGGCTCCAAGCCCCTGTGACTCTGTACACAGGATAGGCAGGTATAGAGGCTGGTGAAGTTGTGTGTGAATATGACCCTGATCTCAGTGTTGTTGAATAGAACATTTCTTTCATTTATTCATTAATTCTTTCCTGATATTATATATTAGTAATCTGCCATTATGTATGAACTGTGATGTTATAACATAGGTGTGATTTTCGTAATTGGTGTCATATGTGTAATCCTTTTTAAAATTCTGTTTCGACAGGAGCCATGACGGTGGTTATCGGCTTTGAGGGCAGTGCCAATAAGATCGGCATAGGGATTATAAGGGACGGTGACGTGCTCTCAAACCCTAGGCGTACTTATATTACACCACCTGGCCAAGGTAGATAAATTGACATGGTTCTCATCGAAGTCAGTACACATGTGACATGCACATTTTAAATTTATGCATTACAAGCGAGTGTACAACATTTTCAGTTGTCGGTTAAAAAATTGTGGTTAGAAGTGATGACATTTTCAACATTAATGCTATTGTGTGTATTGAATATCATTATACAGTATATTGTAATAATATTTATTCAGTGTTTTTAATTAAGAAGTACTGTACATTGATTGTGAACTCATGTCCTCTTAGGTTTCCTTCCAAGAGAAACAGCCAAACATCATCGTAACGTTATCCTGACTGTTCTCCGAGAAGCACTCGATGAAGCTGGGTTAAAACCTGCGGATATTGACTGTGTAGCGTACACCAAAGGTAACTGTCTAAAATTGCACTATGGAATAAAAATACAGAACTTGTTAACACCCATCTTGATTTATGGTACCTTGTTTCATGTCCCAGGGCCGGGGATGGGCGCCCCTCTGCTCACTGTGGCTCTGGTGGCCAGGACAGTTGCACAACTTTGGGGAAAGCCATTAGTGGGAGTGAATCACTGCATCGGGCACATTGAGATGGGACGACTAATCACGGGCGCCAACAACCCCACCGTGCTGTATGTCAGTGGTGGTAATACTCAGGTGGGAGTCAGTTACACTGCTACATTTATATACAAAGCATGTCATACATATTGCCTTATTTATTTATTGTTCTTGGTGTCCTGTAGGTGATTGCTTACTCTGAAAGACGATACAGAATTTTTGGGGAAACTATAGACATTGCTGTAGGAAATTGCTTGGATCGTTTTGCCAGAGTCATCAAGGTCAGCATTTTTATTATACTGTATGTTTTTTTCCCTTTGTCATGAGGACGTATTTAAACATGTTTTACCCATGATCACAACATTATTTTTTCCCCATATCCTAAATACACAGATATCAAACGACCCCAGTCCTGGCTACAACATTGAACAAATGGCAAAGAAGTAAGTGTATATTTAAAGAACCATACCATAATCACACTTCAGTGTTTGAAGTATTTTCACTATTTGGAAAGTAGGGCTGCAACAACTAATCGATAAAATCGATAATTATCGATAATGAAATTCGTTGTCAACGAATGCCGTTATCGATTAGGTTGGACTGCTAACGTTACTGAGGAGCGCGACCACAAGATACGCAGCCGCTCGCGCAATGGAGGTTACAGAAGCGTCTGCAGGAAAAAGCGCACGCCTATGGCATTATATTCCTGCCACAATCTTGAGCGCGCGGTTTGACATTTTGAGAGCAGACAAAGCACTCTGTCTCCACTGCGCACTCAACAGCTCGATTCTGCGCGTGCAATATCTCCCCTGCTCGCTCAACGTGTTCTCCGCGCACGCACGATTTCTTGATTCTGTGCACACTCGTCTCTGTTTTCACGTGCAAGCAACATTTATTTTCTGATCGCGCTCGATTCTGCCTGCACGATTGCTCAACTTTGTCCAAGGTTACAAAACTGCCACAAAACCAGCAAAATCACAGACTCCACACACTACTTCTGATTGACTGTTCCTTCTCTATCAGCTGGCAATATCTGCAATTATTGTTAAAATGCTGTATTTTGCATACGCAAATGCTTTTATTTATTTATTTATTTATTTATTTGTTAGAAAGAGACAAGTCAGCATAAGTGAGTTCATTCAAAAAAAGAAATCCCCCATACACTCCACAACAAGCAACCACTATAACAGATGCCATCCAATATAATAAGCGTACAACAATTGTTTTGCTTTTTTATTTATTTATTTATATTTTGGATATTTAGTGGAGTTTTACTGTTCAAAAACAAACTTTGGCTTTAATTTAAGGTTTAAAATGTCAAAATTAAAGATCATTWAACTCTATAYGTGSCTTTKSMWTTTTTTTAAGTTTAGTTTTATACATAACTAATACCCTGATTTATGGTTTTATATAGTTATAAGTAAAACATAAAATTAAAGAAGCGCTTAGTTTTTATCCGATTAATCGAAGAAGAAAAAATCGCCCAACTAATCGATTATCAAAATAATCGTTAGTTGCAGCCCTAATGGAAAGCATCTTTTAGTCATTTCGTCGGTACCAATATATTTTGTACAGTGTGTATTGACTAGTACACATTTGTGCATAGTGTTGTTGCTCCCTTAAAGCACCAGGGTCCACTGTTTGATTGGGTTAGTGTCTGTGTGGAGTTTTCCATCATCTCCCTACCTCTTGGACTGGCTACACTGAATTACCCCAAGTTGTGGCCCACCAGTTTTTAATGCCCACATGTTTTGCCACATCATGCGCAGTCTTCCTGTGAGAGATTTCATATCCCTAGGGCAATAATAACTGTTATTATTCCATTTTGCCCCCAATGTTCTTCCTAATTTAGTTTTAGAAATTGCGAGTCACTCTCCCATGAAGCAGGGAGGGTTTCCTCCAAGACTCCAGCTGACCCTTTCTGCCCCATCCACTTGTGTGAGCTCACATTGGCCCATGATTGGCTAGTGTTGCACATCAATCAGCTTCTCAACTGCAGATGCCTTCAGAATCAGTCAAACCTACTCCAGCACTTTTAACATATTTGTGCATAAATAGGAATCAAACTTTGAATGGTCCGAATGGTCAGTGAGTGAATTTGAGCTGCTAAATGAGTTGCTGGGAATCCAGAGCTTTGGATGTAAAGCAGTCAGTCCGATCATTGCCTTAGTGTACTGAGAAAACTTTCCACTTTTGATGGTATCCAAGCAGCATTGAAACCCTGGGCTAAGTGTAATGTAGCAGGGGATTATATAGAGAAAAAAGGGTTCTTATTCTCATAACTGTGTTCTGTTATTCTGCACAATCAACCTCTTTGGCTTTACCTTATAATTCCGTGGTAAAACGATATTGCTTATTTTAGCACCATGCTTAGTGGTCGTTTAAATGTTTTGATTTTTATCAACAAGTTTGTTTTCTTTTTCAAGGGGCAAGCAGTTCATAGAGCTTCCATACACAGTAAAGGGAATGGACGTTTCTTTCTCTGGGATTTTATCATACATTGAGGTAACTTCATTTGTATTTGATGATATAGGAAACGCAATAAAAGCTTATTTCATCTTTACTCAGAATCAAACATGCAAGCAGAGTTGGAGAGATGGGGGAGATTGATTCAGTATGTGTCTTGATTCGTTTGTGTTTTCTTTTTATGTATATAAATTTTACATTTTCATATTTCAATTTGAGATGGTAAAATGTCTCTCTAAACTCTTTACATATTAGCAGGCAGCATTGGTAGTATACCTAAACAACTAAATCTTTATAATTCCTAGCAAATGGAAGCCGTTTTTTCTAATGAGTCTCACTGACAAGTGGTTTTCTTATGTCAACACAGCTGTTTAGTCCCAATCCTGTGAGTTCTCATCACATTGTGTATGTGTGTATGGAAATGCTCTTTGTTTCACAATTAAGCATAGCTATGGTTTTTACCGTTGATTTTTCTTTTACAATGCAAGTGTTTTAAGTGATCTCCATCCATGATTTTTGGTCCACATTTCTCCTTCCACAAGGTTTATGGTTCACCACTATCTTTTCAGTTTTTCAGTGTGTTGTACAGTTCTTAATTCAGTTCCAATAATTTCAGCAATCTCCTCAGTTGTTTTCAGGCCATAAATTTGATCCTCCTAAAATTACACGTTTCCTTTGGTGAGGTATTGTATACATCTAAAAGGATTGAGCATGGTGGTATTAAAAAAAAAATGAATTAATTAAAATAAAAAAATATACAGGTAGTCCCAGACTTAGAAACAGGTATCAATTGACCCCCGTGTATTGTACAAAAAATAGACACTGCAGTGCACCAGATACCAAAATTTACAATTCTGTACAATATTTTCAGTGTGTAAGTAAATGTACAAAATCTCTAAAATCCGGTTTATTGTATGTGTGTGTGTTGGGGGGTGCAGGAGAAATTAGTGGGCCTGACTAGTTTTAATAAATCAGTCCAGGAGCACAATGATAGAAAATGGCTGTCCTGTAAAGCTGTCCTGATGATGAATAAAGGCATATTAGACTCATTTAGGCGGACTTAAGAACAAATCGGACTTATAAACATGCTCCCAGAATGGAACTCGTTCGTAAGTTGGGGACTACCTGTAATTGTACAGATCACATATGATTTTATTTACTCAATTTAATAAAGTATAGTATATGTACGTCTCAGTTTTACAAAATATTTTTTCTGACCATTGATTTTTCCATTCAAATCTAGGAGATGGCACACAAGATGTTGAGTTCTGGGCAGTGCACACCAGAGGACCTGTGTTTTTCTCTTCAGGCAAGGACTAAAGGAATTCCTGTTCCTGACATAAATGCATGACACTGTAATATTTCTGGATGTGTTCATTTGACCTGGCAGAACTCTGTCTGATCTGCAGGAGACGCTCTTTGCGATGCTGGTGGAGATCACAGAACGTGCCATGGCTCACTGTGGCTCCCAGGAGGTGCTCATTGTTGGAGGAGTAGGCTGTGAGTTAAAATCTGCACATTTCAGCGGTGAGATCACGTGCTCTTATGCTCCTATTGATCCAAGTCGCTCCGTACTTCTTCATATAGGTAACCTTCGTCTGCAGGAGATGATGGGGGTCATGTGTAAGGAGCGAGGAGCCCATCTGTTCGCCACAGATGAACGGTTAGAATTTTTTAAGTTCGTATGGCTTTCAAATGCCAAACCTACGCATTTTTAGGATGTCTTAAGATCTTATGCACAACGCAAGACTTAAACCTTTGACTCGGTTGTAAGGTTCTGCATCGACAATGGAGCGATGATCGCACAGGCGGGCTGGGAGATGTTCCGCATGGGTCAGGTAACAGAGCTGTCTGATTCCTGGATCACACAAAGGTAAGTATTTGGTTTATACATTCACTTGACCAAAAGGTGAAAAACTTAAATTACAAAACTACAGATGATTAAACACACTGGATAAGCCATAGTGGATCAAACAGTGTTTCACTCTTAAGGCATTGGTTGTTGTAAATTGTTCAGTAAAGGTATATTTTTGTTGTATCCTTTTTATCAGGTACAGGACAGATGAAGTAGAAGTTACCTGGAGAGACTGAGTGTCGTATTTATCTATTTTGGTGTCAAAGAAAGCAGGTTTTTTATGTTAAATAAACTAACTTTTGGTATAACAGTGCGTTTTTTTTTCACCTCACAGATGCGGAGTGTTCATAAACTATATTGGTTTAAATCGGCAGCTGTTAAAATGCACATGTAGAGTCTAGAGTTTGACTGTTTTGAACCACGGTTGAACAGCATAAAATGCAGATATTGTCTGCACCAAGCCTAGAAAGCAATGTGACCAAAAGGGCGAGATGCGATATCTCCATTTTTAACAAATCTTATCAGCATGCGATTACAAGTTGCCAACATGTGACATCATTACCATAACACCAACTGGAGGTAGGTCAACCTTGTTTTGGATTTGAGCTGCCAGTCTGAACAGTCACATCTGCTTTGATCACTTTCAGATAACCGTTGACAGATTTGCCTGCAGTTGAAACAAGGCATAAGTACCATCATGAATGTTTTATGAAAAGTCGGATATTTTATATTAGGACTAATTAAAGAATATGAAAAAGAAAGGAAGCAAGCCAACTGAAGCCCATAAATTAAGACAAATAAAATTAGTAATTTAATTAAAAGCAATAAAAAAGTCACCGTCAGGAGCACACTTTGTGTCTAGAAACAAAGCTTGATTGTTGAAACTTGCAAACCGTGGAATTAATTTTCTTCTACAAAAGGATTGATAAATCAGGCTCATAAATATACATGGATTCCATGAGGCACCAGATGAAGTTTAATCAAATGCCAAGACTACAAACTGAGTCATGGCTGTTGGTTGTGTTGGAGACGAACAGCGGTCCAAAATGTGTTTAATTCAAGAGGGATCAAAACAATAAAAATAAAAAAAAAAAATCACAAAAGTAGCGGTTCTGTGGTGGAAGCACTCTTAATGAGAGTAATAAAAGAATCATCAGAGTGGTTCTAGCTTACAAGCCTAATAGGGTTTCCGAAAGAGTGACGGTTTACACCCATGGTGTGCAGAAAAGCATCTCAGAACATGTAACGCTACAAGGAGGCATGATGAACATCAAGACAACACTGGTGTAGTTCCTGAGTTTATTTTCTTCCCTCTAATGTCAACAAATAAGCAAATCAAAACACTTTAGAGCTGTGGTTCGTATACCGTATTGGACTTCAGACCTTACTGAAACCTTTTTGCTTTGAAGATTATTGTTAATGAACAATATTTGGATTTAGTACCTACACAGATACATTTGAGAACATCTCGCAAATCAAAAAACATCTACATAAAACAAAGCGAACAGTCTTCTGTCTGGCATCATACTTTAGCATAACATTACACGACAGGCTGGAACCCGTGATTTAATGAAAGTATGTTTAGAAATGTCAAGCGGCACTGGAGAAGCTAAGCTGCAAAAAAAAAAAAAGCCAAGACAAGCCTAAGGACCAGGTTCTGGCATTTCTAGAAATGCTGTTTTACATCCAGTAGCTGTAACACGTTAAGAGATTACAGAGCCATGTACAGAACACATTATTATACATTTTAATAAGTTTTAAATAATTGTTTATGCTGCGATTACCCACATCAACAAAACCGAGGGGAAACAAAGAAAAAAAAAGAAAATTCTAAAATTTAATTAACTGTAAACAATCTTAAAGTTTTAGTAAACACAATGTTCAGAACCAACCGAGTCCCCCCCCCCCATTTTTTCCCCAGTAAATACATTTCTCTTTATGTAGTAATAATAAAAATAGACAATAGTTTTATACTTTGCTTTTATTCTGCAACACTTCACTTAAATCTCTTCCAGTGCCCCTTTAAAAAGATTTCTATTGTACATTTTACATTCAAGGGTGGAAATATTTTAAAAACAGCACTAAGAACGGAAATTTGTGCGCTGATGAAGCCAGCTGCACCCATGTAAATGCCACCCATGTAAGGTACACAGACGATAAGAGGATGGGATTTGAACGTAAAAGAAAGAAAAAAAAGGGAAAAGGACTAAAATTACAGAGGGATGGAGATTTTCAGTGTGAGTACAGGAGCACTTTAGAATGGGGGGAGAAAAAAAGAACACAGATGGGCTAAAACGCTACGGCAAAGTAAAGTTTTGCCCCTTACAATAAAATGGCCAGATCTTTAGAAAGATATTCTATAAAAGAAAAAAAGTAAACAGTGTTCTCCACCATGATAAAATAGAGGATGTGCGGAAAGGTCTCCACGCCACGTGACAAGTTTTAAGGCATCCATGCATCGGAGACGTTTCTTGCGTTACATGGGGAGGGGGAGTTTGGGGTGAAGATGAGTGCAAAGAGGATTAGAGGGTGCGTTTAACTGTTGGTAAGTGTGCTAGAAAGACTATGACGGTATGTGTGGAGTACAGAGTGTGTGAGGGAGGAGTAGCCGTGTGTCGTGCAAGCCGCTATGATGAGTCCGTGTACCAGACGACCTTCACGGGATCTGAAAACACACAACAGGTTATTAAAAGGTTTTAAAAATTAACTAGATGTACATATACAGCAGTAAAAAAATACAAATCAATAAAATACATCCAGAAAACTGGTTTGTACAACATCCAAGTTAGAGGATAAAGCCTACCCAGGGTTTAAAAAAAAAAAAATTTAATAGGGGTGTCTTGATCCCACTTTTTGGCCACATTCACATTACACGCCCATTGCTCAGGAGAGATGAAAGGGGGAAAAAATAAAAATAACCCAAAAATGACCCTTGGATTGCAAGTAACTTTATCTGCAGGCGGTTTGCAAGATGAGCGAAATTTTAACTTAATAAACGAGCGAGGTCTTGACATATGAGAGTACACATGCGCTTTGTCTGCCGAGCGGCACGTTATCACAACTGGGCTAATGGTCGTGTGCATGCGTCCTCTCAACACCCTCAGTGACCGTGTTAATCCATCAATAAAACTAAATGTTGCTTCAAATTTTGCTCTGACTTCCACTTTCAGTTCACATTCAACATGATACCTTATTATATAAAAAAAAAAAAAACTTATTTAGGCCAGTGGATTTTTTCTTCTCCATCTACCAGAAAGTCCAAACGGTAATTATATACAGCACATTGCACTGGCAGTCATTTATGCTCGTCCATAACAGTATTTTTGAGAGAACCATAAAACATGATCTTTTAAAAAGGGAAACAAATAAAAGGAAAATAACTCCCTGTTGATTTTCATATTGCCTGGAATTTTATATATGCCTAGTTTCTGGAACTTATTAAGAGGGAATTTCTGTTTGTTATTTTGGGCCCATCAACTTCCAAAGCCCATGACCACTTTTAGAGAACTACAAGTGATACAACTACAATTTATATAAATAAACACAGAATAAACACTATTTTCTCACCCCATTTTATTTATTTTTCTTTTTTTTCCCCCTCCTCCCTTCCCTGCTGTGGCCAGACCTAGACCAAGGCTTAACACTTGGCTAGGAATATATACTTCCTTAAAGGGGCATTCAGGTGGCAGGTCATTTAAAGCAACGGACACTCAAACGGCACATTTTGGAAAAGTTGTGAAACAAGAAGAAATTCAAGGAGCCACAATGCGGGATCTGAGTTGTATTTCAGCTGGAATGATAATGTACTTTTGGAGATCTCAAAGAATTTATGCAATCTTGTTTAAATGCGTGACCTTTAAATGCAAGAGAAACATTTTACCTTCTTTTTGTTTCCTGACGATTGCACGCCATTCTACAGAGAAAGACAAAGAAAAAAATGTGTATTATGATTGGGAACAATTTTTCCAACTTTAGGTTCAGACTGTTTCGAAATACTAAAAGAGTGAAAGCTCATGTTTGGGAGAAATCAGTCTGTCAGTGTTCACTGTAGGAAACTGACTGAAAAACATCACCCGTTCCTAAATATTCGTTATAAAGTGAAGATGAACAGGATTTCAATTGAGTGAGTGAGTAAAATAAAATACCTTGCGTGTGATACTGTGCAGCTTCCATTAGGTGACGACAGGTGAGCAGCAGCTGCGCAGAATCTTCAGGCTCCTTCGAGCACTGGCTCGGTGAAGCAGCCGAGTTTTCGAAAACCATTTCTCCAATAATGTGATCGATGCTCTCGGATGAACTCTGCTCTGTAATCTCTTCTGCGACCGAAGCGGAGCTCTCCATAGCCGGACCGTCGGTGATGAAGCTGAGCCCCCACTGGTTCTGCAGAAGTGCCCCGATGCCAGGTGGCTCTTCAACCACACCCCCGGAGAACCCACCCGCCTTCACCTTGGAGGCATAACTGACCGCTGGCTGCAGCTTTGCAGGGCTGTCCTTCACCGGGAAAGCGGGCGGGGGTCTGAGCGACGACAGCGTCTCACCCATCCACCGCTCCTTCTGTGCCTGAGAGGATTTCTGGAGTTTTTGACTGGCTCCCTCACGCCGAGGGCCTCTGCCTCTGTTCTGCGCTCTGTGCTCCCTGTTCAAGGATTGTGTGTGAGCAGGTCCATGTGAAGGTCCTTCATGATGATGATGATGATGATTAGGGCTGTTTGAAGTTTGACGGGAAGGGAGTGTGTCCATTCTGGTGGCACAACCACCTCCACCTCCGCCACAACTGCCAGAGCCAGGGGAGAGCCGCCGGTTCCGGATGTGCGGCTCAGTTTGGGGAGGAGAAACGAGCACAGCGGGGTCGCACAGCGTATCTGATTCGCACACAGCATTATTTGATTCCCAGGTACCTAACATTTTTTTTAAAAGAAAAAATTATTTAACTTAAGTTCATTTGCATTTTAAATTAAATGCATAGTTTTCTACATGGTTTAACATGCAACTCAATTCACAAGCATGAGATAAAGATGAAGCATAAAAACAAAACCTTGCAATGAGATGAACTGCCAAACACGATGACGCATCTTCCCTCACACCCAGATTCAACAATGCTGTATGTATTTTTTTTTTACGCCATGAAATCTATACGGCTCAACTGTCTTTATATATAGTATATAAGAAATAATCTGTCACAGGCTATGGGTGCGTAATCAGCAATAAAGTTGCAACATGTTAGAGAAGTATTAGCCAATAAGGAAACACTGCTACGAGTTCTTCCTGCCTGTCCATCATTTGGCATGTGACGGGCGGCCCATATAAGGGCGGGCTATATATGAAGAGGAAGTGAAGCTACAACGTGATGCACGGCAGAGTTATTAATGATGCAGCTTTGTGAAGTTTGTGTTGTGCTTTTCAGCATTACTGCTGGTCTTTAGCATGCTGGTATTGAAGGCTCGAGAATCAAGAGGGACAATACGGTGGGTTAATGAGATCTGTGTATTAAATGTGTGTAATTTTGTTGTGTTGTGCAGATTTCTGGATCCAACCTAAACATATAAAGGAGTCTGCTAATTGTTTTGCTGCATCCACTGCTCTCATCTCGTATCATGTCTTTTCTTTCGTTTGTTCTTTAAATCTCTAGTACACAAGCAGTTATTGAACACAGCATAGACTGCACTGATAGCTTATTGATTTCAAAATAATGTTTGATTAGGTTTGTTACCTTGGTCAGCTGTAATCTCAAGTCGACTAACTGCATCTACCCCCTTTGCACGCGTTTAAAATGGCGTTTCTGAGTATCTAATCTTTAGTTAACATACAATCAACCCAAGATTAACTTAAATTCAGTATCACCACATACAAATTATGGTGAAATTCATGCCTTTTTTGACATCGTGTCTTTTTTTATTATTATTTTAAGCAATGCTGAATAGTAAACGAGTTTGCACGTATATATAAAATATTTTTTAAAAAAATTGTTCCAAAGCACGACCTGTTTAATACAAGTCGTATTAGGGCGCGCTGGCGATCTGCGCATGCGCGGGGCTCCAACTAGAAATTTCCTAGTAGTAGCGTTCAGGGCGGACGCGCGAGCTGAAGAAAGTTCGCCCGACATTTTGTCTCTGTCGTTTTCTTGACGTGTATAAATAATAATAAAAAAATATATAATAAGGCAAAATATTTGTGTTCTGGGATGTCGTGCGGTATTAAACGAGTCTCCATCAAGTATTTACAGTAGCTAACTAGATACCCGCCAGCTAGCATGGCAACCAAAGTTCGAGAAGCTTAGCCATCATGGCGGATGTGTATATAAATATAAGGATAAACAGACACAGATTACTGAAAATGAAATGAATTCCGTAATTAGGAGTATAAAATGACAGGATACAAACGTAAACGATTATGTAGAAAACTCACACGCTTTCGTAAGAAAGTTTCCTAAGCCTCGGCTAATTCCGGGCGTTGTTGATTCGAAAACTTTCCAACAATTTGGTAGTTATTGTTTAAAAAACAAACTATCTGAAGCAGGATAAGGCGTGTATACTGAAATTAAGGTCTCACCTGTTTTGATGTGCATGTCGATTGGTTGAATCTCCGGCTGATAAACTGCGTTAAGAGGATTATTTGTAGCGTGTTGCTGTGTTGTTTGGCGTGGAGGCTGACTCTCTCTCACTCCGACCGGGTGGAAGCAGTTTAGAGCGACTTCCGCATTTGGAGGCGCGAAGAGGGGCGGGAAATGCAGTAGTCACGTGATCACGGGTCTCCCTGCGCTGCAGTATTCAGAACTCAAATGCTGATTTTTGCTCTGTCAGAAAGGGTTCGTGAAAATTATACACACATACAGTGCCAGTCAGACAGTTTGGACACAAGTTTGGATTTTTTTATATTTATAAACTGTGAATTAACACATAAGCTATTAGGTAATTAAGTAACAACAACAATAACAGTCAGTTATTATTTCAAGACACAAAGGTCAGCCATTCTGGAACAGTTCACCCAAGAACAACATTGTCAAGTGCATTTAAATATTCATTAACAGTTACCAGCCTCTAAAATCACCAATTATCAACCAGCACCTCGGAACACCTGACGCCTGTGTGTTACCATTACCTGCAAATACAGTGTGCTGCTGCCCCTCATGTCATGCCCATCCAAAGTTTCGACAGCCCTTCTGTCTGCTTTATGCACTTGTCCCTGTAGATGCTCTGCAGTCTGATCTGGGGTTTCAGTAGCTCTTACGCTTAGCCTGATGTACCTGTTTTCGCTACTGTTACAACGTCTGTGACACAATCACACTATGACATAGAAGTTCATGATGACACTGCCTACTGTTACATCACAATATGACATAGGGCCAATGAAGATGCTGCCTATCCTTAAATTTAGTGAGGAATGCATCCGTGACACGCCTATGTGACATAACTACCCGTGCAGGCACACAATCAACTGATTTTGCCATAAATGATGCTGCCTACTATTACATTCTGTAGAGACTAGAGATGAGCAACTTCTTCCAGGTTAAATAACCCCAATCCTTTATATGAATCAGGATTCAAGAATCTTTCTCTTCATTTACTCGCATCAGCTGAGTCCTCCATTATCTTGTTGCTAACAACAACATAGATAAATACAAACTGAAAATGACACCATTCGGTTGTTCCCAGTACAGTAGTTGTGAGCTAGTAACTGTAGGAACAAGTTAAGAACTGACTGAGTTGTTGACTGAGTTAGGAAACGGCCTGCATGGTGAGAAATATAAGGGACTCAATCTTGCATATCCATAAGAAGGGTTGCTAAACGTTTTGGGTGGACTAATGGATATTGTGTTTTGTTTGTTTTGGGGTATTTTTTTGGTTATAAACCAAGCCTTGACAACTGTACAATTCATAATTTATAAAACAGGACACCTGTATCATTTGCAAGGAACTCTAAACTGAGTACTGTTCCATATGCTTGGTCTGCAGTAATGCTTAGGACCCAGGATAGACCACTGCATCACTCCACCAACTTTGTCTTCTCTTCTTCCCATAGCACAATCTAATAAAATCTCTTTTCCAGGTAAACGATTCACATGTGCCCAGTCGTCCAAATGATGTAAAAGTATATGCAGTGCCTTGCAAAATTATTGAAAATTTTCACATTTTGTCATGTTACAACCACAAATATAAATGTATTTTATGTAAAAGACCATCACAAGGATTCTCCCACCTGAGCTGTGGAGTTCCTCAAGAGTAATTATGTGATGTCTGAAGGCAATTGGTTTCACTGGATTTTAATTAGGGGTATCAGAGTAAACGGGGTTAAATACAAATGCACTCCACAGTTTTCAGATGTTTGTTTGCAAAAGGTTTTGAAAACCATTTATCATTTTACTTTCACTTCACAATAATGTGCCACTTTGTCTTGGTCTATCAAACATAATCCAAATAAAATACATTTACGTTTGTGATTGTAGAGTTACAAAATGTGTGAAAGTTAAATGGATATAAATAATTTTGCAAGGCACTGCATGTCTTAAACCTTTATAACTTTTTTCACCTTCTCCTGTTAAGGGGTTGCCACATCTAGGGTAGCAACCGGGGCAAAGGATGCCCTGGCTCCACAGGAGGACTTTCACATGAGAAGCCGGTAAGCCATCAATAACCTACACATTTATACTCACTCAACCACTCATTCTCTATCCTGCTTTTCCTGTATAGGGTTCCAGGGGACCTGAAGCCTATCCCAGGCACTAGGTGGGGTGCCAGTCCATCGCAGGACACAATCACACACACTCACACACTGACCCATGCACTACAGACAATTTGGAAACACAAATTCGTTTACCCTGTAGGCATGCAGACCCAAGATTGGCATTAAATCTTCTACCCTTGAAGTGAGAGGTCACATTGCTTACCACTGTGTCGCCATGTACTCTATTATTTTAAAACACACAACATTTGACACAAATGACCTAAGATCACGTTAGTTCCCGTTTGTAACACTGCAAAAATGTAGAACAATTCAAGCAGGATGAAGTACTTATTATCTATGTACCAGACAAAAAAACAGTCTTCACACTGCCTGTTCTGGGTGCATGTATTCTATGTATCCAGCAGGGGGCAGTGTAGTCTTCTTCATGTTTGCATGGTGCAGGGCTCTTGCAGAAGAAAGCTTTCTTGTGCCCCTCCCAAACCGCTCACAGGGTTTATTTGTGTTAATGTGTTTGATGTTGAAGCTTGTGTTACGATGTTGCGCTCTGCAGTGTGTATCCCGGAGTTGGTCCAGGAGCAGTGTTGTGTAAAAGAGGAAGGTGGAGATGATGACATCACTGAGTGCATGGTGAAAACCGAAGAGTGTGAAACCAGCATAGATACAAGAAACCAAGGTGAGTAAACTAATAATAATAATAATAATAATAATAATAGTATTAATAACAAACAATCAAATAAAGAGATCTGTGGTCTGATAATGAGCTGTTAGTTCTCATTGATGAAGCAATTAATGGAGATGCATTAATTAATTCATTCACTAATTATTAGGTGTTATTTGGGATAAAAATCAAAAGACATCGCCCGTCATCTACCCAACATTGTGCCATAACTCCCAGTCCACCTCCATCAACTTCAGCCACATAGTTATTGAACCCCACTCAATACGATACAATAGTGATTATTCAGGACAACTCAATTAGTTCAAAGTTTTCTTCATTATGTACAGTCAAATCATTGTCAGGATCATTGTCCTCCAGGTGATGTTAAGAAAATTAAACAATGGGGTTTATATATATATATATGAAGGCCCATAATTATGCCTGGGTTCAGGTGTTTCTGCCACACCCACTGCTCGCAAGATCAACCACATTGCCTATGGACACTACATGGCTAATGCTGGTATTAGTAACCATGCTGACGAGCTCCGTGACTGTAAACCTAACACTTTTGTGGGTCCGTGGCTTCTCCCTTAGAGAGATACAATGAGAAGCTCAGTCATCCTTGAGAAACCTAGTACAGTATATTAGAACTGCTGCTCCTTTGTGTGGAAAGGAGGCAGTCGAGGTGATTCTTGCATCTGGTAAGGAGGCCACAGGACAGACCGAGGAATAGATGGAGAGATTATAATTCCACACTGGCCTGGGAATTTCTCGAGATCCCCCACAGAGTTGGTTGAATTGGACTGGGAAAGGGAAGTTTGGGGTTTACTGCTGAAATTGCTATTACTTTAGATAAGCTGTTGATGATGGATGGATGGACCTTTCCCACAAGTCAGTTTGTGAAATTTCTGCCCTGTTGGATCGGCCCCAGTCAGGCAGAAAATCACTATGCAGACTCTGGAGCAGTTATAAAAATGCTCTCTTGACCCCAATGAATCTGTTAGTCTGTTGGACAAATCTGGGTTTGGCGGATTCCCTGAGAAAATATGAATGCACAGTGCCTTAACTTCACTGAGAGAACAACTTTGGGATGAACTGGTACGTTATTTCCGAGCCAGAAGTTCTCGTCAAACAGGTTCTCACTAGTGCTGCAAAATTTACCGCAAAATCGCAGTATGAACCTGTGCAATTATCTAACCGCAAAACGGTGCAGTTTATTACAAGGAATGTATGCATAGTTAGTAATTCGTGTAAATTTCTGCCTAATGTAAACCGCACATTACGTATGGACTCAGAGACTCAGGCTAAAACGGTCTCATTTATCAGTGCATTGATTGTTTTAAACTAATGTGTGATTTTGGTGACCAGCAAAGGCTAATTTGAATATCAATATAAATAAATTATATGAAGCAGTGACCAGCACCGTGCGAAATGAGAAAACGCCCAAGAGACAAGAAAACCACAGATGCTGTCACATGTTACTTAGCAAAGGTCTTGGTTGCCATGTTGTGCAAGATGGATTTCAGAACTAATAAGATACAAATTCATAAGCCTTCATGCAACTATGTCTAGTGCCATACATTAATTAGTTACATACTGCAGTTTAAATGGCAATATCTGTAAAAATAATAATAAAAATAAGTTACTGTAAGTATGAGATATACAAATATGGAATATTAATGTGTAAAGGGCTACAGCATTTTCAAAATGGACTCTTAAAGTATGATTTTATTTCCTTTAACAGCTTAAAAAGTAAAAATGTCTGCAGATGTTCTTTGCCGTGTAGGAAATTAATCCCACCCTTATAGTAGAGATAGTGTCCAATGTATCAACATCTGTGGAAAAAAATGTTTTGTACTGGGTTCTTGTCATATGTCACCTTTAAAACTTTGCACCAACATGACGGCGTGAAATGAATAACAACCTGTTTTTCCCAGACATTTTCATTACGAAGGGTGCCAACAATTCTGAATCTGGCTGAATATGAAGTTGATGTGCAGCTGATGCTTTATTTTAGTGGGTGATGGCTGTTGATGTGTGGTTGTTACATCATGAAACCGTGATTGATTCGGCGTCACATTTATTTAATTATATTCCTAACAAGGAAGTGCAAAATGTTATATTTTACTAAAAGCCATTTTTTTAATTCACACTTGTCTTTCACTGCTTCTTTTTTTTTGGACATTACTATAGCGCTGAAAGAGGAAGACGAAGAGCAAAAGGTGTCCGAGGAAACCCCAGAAATCACTGAGTATAATGAAGAAGGCAATAATCAGGGCTTTCACAGGGTCGTGGTTTTAACTGAGGAATGCGGCAGAGAGAAAACCAGCCCCAGTAACCCGTACCAGTGCCCTGAGTGTGAGAAGACTTTCGCTAAAATGCAGTTTTTAAAAACCCACCTAAGAGTACATACGGGAGAGAAGCCTTACTTGTGCTTGCAATGCGGGAGGAGGTTTTCTCACCTCGCCTCGTTAACAGGTCACAGGAGAACGCACACGGGAGAGAAGCCGTATCAGTGTTTCCAGTGCGGGAAGAGGTTCGCTCTTTCAGGATCCTTAAAACTGCACGAGCGAATCCATACGGGAGAGAAGCCGTACCAGTGCCTTCAGTGCGGGAAACGCTTTTCTAGACGTGCCTTTTTAAAAAAACACCAGCGCATGCATTCTGGAGAGAAGCCTTTCTGCTGCCTGGAGTGTGGGAAAAGGTTCTCGCACCCGAGCTCCCTGAAAGATCACGAAGGCTCTCACACCGGAGGGAAGCCTTACGTGTGTCCCGAATGCGGAAGGCAGTTTTCCCACCCGAGTTCGCTCAAAGTTCACGAGAGGATACACAGTGGCGAGAAGCCTTACCACTGCACGCGATGCGGGAAGAATTTTTCCCATCTTACGTCGCTGAAAATTCACGTACGTGGACATACTGGAGAGAGGCCGTACCAGTGCTCCCAGTGTGGAAAGGGTTTCTCTCACGCGGGCTTGTTGAAGGGTCACGAGAGGATACATACTGGGGAGAAGCCGTACCATTGTACGCAGTGCGGGAAGAATTTTACCCAGTCGAGCGCGTTAAAGGTTCACCAGAGGATCCACACCGGAGAGAAACCTTACCGGTGTTCAGAATGCGACAAGTGTTTTTCTCATCCAGGGTCTTTAAAGATTCATCAGAGGAAGCATACTGGAGAGAGGCCTTATCAGTGTGAGCAGTGCGGCAAAAGCTTTTATAGATCGTGGTACTTGAAAGTACACCAGAGAATCCATACTGAGGAGAAGGAAATTAGTTCGAGCTGATTTTTTTTTTTTGTATGTCTACGTATTTTCTCAGTGACTGCCGTGAAGAGAGGTTTCCTCATTTTGACCTTGGGTTGAGACAAGGACATCATCAATATTTGTAAACGGTTGTTATATACAGTATAATATGTGAGGATCATAACTACACCGTGGCATAATCGATTAAAAAGTCTGAAAGTCTGGACACTGTTCAAAGCTGGATTAGTGAGAAAGATCTTAAATTCATCTACCAGGAAAAAGGATAGACAAGGGGCGATTTAAAATCCATGTATGCTATATTAAACAAGATACGGTTACATTCCAGTAAAGTTTGATATCTGCTTTCGATTCGGAAATATGTGCAGAAGTAAACAGTGCCCTTTAGAAAGTATTCCCCTCTTTATACACTATAGACAATTTGGAAACACTGATCCACCCACAAGTCTATACACCATGAGAGGCAAATGAATTATCTAGAGGAAACGCACCAAGCATGTGAAGAGCATGCAAGGACATGCACACAACCCCTATAAAAAATAAATAAATAAAATTAAAATAGCTTAGTAAATAATAGAGAAAAGAGAGGCAAATAATAATTCGGGTGAATACTTTCTACAGGAACCTTTCTGTTTTTTCTTTTTTATATTCAAGTTAAACCCTGACTTGTGAAATTTCTCAAGAATGAAGGCATACAACGGATTTACATTTGCAGACGACTTTAAGCACAGTAAGTTGATTAGACTCTTAGCCGCACTAAAGGATTTGAATGATGCACATGTTTTGAAGAAGGCTGTGCTGTATGTCCATGAATGGCGATCCCGCCTGATGGGGCTTGGAGCGTATGGAAAACCTAATCAACAGACTTGTCACTGACTTGCGTAAAAGACTAATCTGCATGTTGGAACTGTACCCACAATCATTCAGCAACACCGCTTGCGCATTACAGGAACTCAGCTGGGAGTTATGGCCGCATCCCCCGTACAGTCCTGACCTTAGTCATTCTAAGCCATTTCCACATGTTTGGCCGATTAAAGGAGTTCCTGGGAGGCCAGCGTTTCAGATGGGAAGAAGACAGTCTGATAATGGCTCAGGTGTACTGAGAAAACTTTCTACCATGATGGTATCCAAACACTAGTGAAACGCTGGAATGAGTGCATTAGCATAGCAGGGGATTATATACTGTAGAGAAAGAAAGAGAGTTTATAAGTTCATAGAGTCATTACTACTCTGTTATTCTGTGCAGTCAAAAGTCCCGGTTTGACTTGAACACCCTCGTATATAAGCCAACCTTCAGTCTAAACATGAGTGTGGTTTAAGAATAGGTTTATGATTTTCTGTAATCATTGCCATTTTTATAACACATGTACCGCTACATTTTTGAGCAAAAACATTTCACTCACTCACAGTTCATCACAGCCTCTCCATTAGCAGAAGCACAGAAAAACATTTCACTTTGTTTCGTTTGTCTGCTGTTTTAAATTTTGCAAAGCTCTATGTACATGTTGTGTATTATCTTTGTATAAGTGTTTGGACTTTGCAATTACCACTAATCTCCTGATAAAGCCTTATGACTGGTATAACGACATGACTTGTGTTTCTTTTATGAGAACGTTTTTTTGTGCATTAGGATGATGGTTAAGTTATATATCCCAAATGTCTCAATAGTAATACCACAATTTATAGTATAGTTTTTTTTTTTTTGGAAAGAAATGATGGACGGACAGCGGAATGGAATAATGAAGAAGGACGAGGACCTCAGGATTCTTCAGCAGACCCTCAAACCATCAGCTTAATCTAATTGAGTGTTCCAATAGGAAAATAACTCCAAATACACATCAAAGCTTGTTATGGAATGGATAAAGCAGGATAACTTTAAATATCTGCAAAAGGTGAAAGTTGGTAATGGGTACTTAACCAAATATTTGATCTGCAGTACGTGCAGTTTCAATTAAATAAAATTTCAACTTCTGCTCCAAATGTTGGGGCATTCTATTAAAGATGTATGTTTTACAATTAATTTGCCCCAGATTAAGATCCGTTCAAAGGAAGTGTTGCAAACCCAATATTGCAATGACATTCTTGTTCATGATGATGTGAGTAGACATTTCTGTAGAATACAGGCTTCTGAACGAACCTGTAATTAATTCAGAAATGTTATTATAGGTCTGCATTTGTGCGATATGCGATTTAGTTAAGTGTCTTGATTCATTTGTTTAACAATTTATGTATAGATACACTTACTCCAAAATTTATTATTTTTTTTGTAAGTGAATTTTCAATTTAAACGTTTGCATTTGTGGTGGTAAAACATTGTCATTCCTCTATGATCCTACAGGTGGAGCCCTTTACACTGTACCCACATTATCACGCAGCACAGTGTCCTGTGCGGTAGGAGAGAAGTATTTGCTGAGTTAGCTTAGAATTGAAGCAAAAATTTACATTGAATTGGGATATTTATAAAATTGTGATACAGAATTACAATACAAATCAATTCGGCATGAGGTATCACTATATCGTATCGTCTCAGCTGATCCCTGGTGATTCCCATCCCTATAGGGCAATTAAAAAAAGCCACAAGAAGATTCTGAGACCAAACACACTGAGATGCAGGACTTTGATGATTCTGTGTGTGAATCTCTGTACTGGAAATCAATATAGAAGCCGACTGAGCTTTTAATTTATTGTCTGTTTAAGCATGGTGGTGGTAGCATCACACTTTGGAGCTGTTTTTGGTGCTAGTGGAATTGATGGATAGCATAAAGTGGATGGAATAATGAAGAAGGACGAGGACCTTAGGATCATTCAGCAGAACCTCAAAGAGCCATTTGGACCCATTTCCCACAGAAAAGAAAACACCAGGAACCAGGAAAACACCAGGAGCTTCATTTTTGATGTCCTTTTGACATCTAAAATGAAGATAATGAAGAAAGGCTCTGTGCAGGACACTCAAGTTCTTCCACTCCAACTGGAACAGGTTTGGACCTCTTGGTTCAATTAAAGGAAATTGTAACGCTTCAACAAACATTCTTGACTTTTGTGTCATTTTGTGCTTGCCGCATTATTCAACAAGCTGGGGAAGAACATCATATGGGTCTGATCAGTGGTGTCAGTGGGCCTGATCATTCTGGGCATTAGGTTTGAATATTTTAAGCTTAATTCTGAACATTTTTGCCTTGAGGTGGTCGTGTTTTTATAGCAAAGCATCAGATAGACTTATAGAGAGTTATGGAGTGGAACTTTACATGCACTCAGTGCCTGAGGGAGGGGAGAGGGGAGGAATTAATCTCTGCACGCAATGCTGGGAGCTTTCTGGTCTGTTTCAAAAAGAAAAATTTAATTATTAATTATTATGCAGTAAATTTAATTTATATATATATTTTATATAGGGATGAAAAAAAGAGAAGAGACGGATTCAGAGGTTAGCCATGCTCATATTGCAGTGGATATAAACTGTGCCATCTTGGTGTAAGCAGGTATAGTGCCATCTCTCTCTCTCACGTTCTTGTGTGATAATATAGCAGTGGGCAAAAATATTAAGAAAATACATGTCATGTATTATAGGTCACCTGTGCACAATACAGGTATAGATGTCACTGATTATTAGTTATGCCCATTTTACTTTCTGAAGCTGGGTATGCAGCTCTGCACAAAACTAGCTAAAATTCGCCATTCTGTGGAAAATTTCTGTACATAATCTTTACAGAAAGCAAATCAAGCAGACATGAGCGAGTGACACCAGAGAACTGCAGATGTCTTTTTTACTCCGGATCCAGCAGGTTTTAAAGGATAAAGGACTTTATACTATGCATAAAATGTTGTATAGCAATTTCAACATTTTAATGAATTATTTATTGTCATTATTTTATTAATTTGAGAATGTCATTAAAACATTGAATTTCTCTTTTGTCTTAATATTTTGGCAACCAATGTGGTGTATTTATTTATTTATTTATTTATTTATTTATTATAAAGTTAGACATAACCTTCCCAAGCTTCTGATGCTAAACTTCCCAGGAAAAAAATACGAACCACAGGAAAATCTGACATATAAATAATATATTAAAAATACAAACTGACTGATGTTGTGACCTAATCACCTGATGTCATATGTGTTATTTCAAGTTACTTCAGAAAAAGAAGAAATAAAGTTTCAAGCAACGATGAGCAGGCCCAAGCACCCTGCACCATCGCCACCCCAGGTGCACTGCACAACCTGTGTGTTATTTCAGCATGTTTAGACCCACAAAAACCATCGCCACCCATGAATTTTTGTGTGTGTGTAACAAGTGAATGTGTTTGCGCGTTTTTGTGTGGTGTGTGAGCTTGCGTTAACGTTTGTGATGTGTACATGTGTACAATAGGCCGTAGATGCTGAAAAAAAAGTATCACACTATGATGTTACTCAATGTGATGTCACTGAATGAGTCACTCAATATAATGTCCCTTAATATATGGGGGACAAAAATCCTTATGAAAATAAGAGAGTCCTGCGGTGCGCAGGACCCTATAGTGCTTGAGCCCTAATTATACACTGGGTCTGTACAAATCTAGACCTAGACGGCCAATGTCCAGCACAGTCTGTAATTCACCAGCACTTAAATGCAACTACTGAAGCTGACAATTAACTGATTAAAAAAAAAATCAAGCTGTGCTACACTGGCACTATGGTGTGGATTTGAACAGTCCTGATTAAGGTTAAGATCTTGTGCCCTTCACTGGGGATAAGGGGTTTGAAACACCTTAAACTTTCTTTCGGCTTCTCCCGTCAAGGGGTCGCCACAGCAGACCATCCAATCCACACACAGCTTGGCAGAGGATTTACGCCGGATGCTCTTCCTGACAAATCCCTACCATTTTTCAAATCTGGCTTGGGACCGACACTGCATGTAGCGGCTGGGTAGTATGGGGTGTGACAACCCGCATTCAATATGGCCAAATACTTTTGTACATATGGTGTATTTTCACACACAGTTGATATTGTTAAAAGTCCACAGTACTGACTATTGTTAAAAGTGCTATATAAAGAAAATTTTATTTAATTCGATATTTTAAAGGTATAATATAACAACTGTTGAAGTGTGTTTACAAATTTTGGGCAACTCTGTATAATTCTCTGTGACGTTTTTGAGACTCTTAAGACGTTTTTGAGACTCTTAATTTGACATTGTATCGAACCTAATTTCCTTCTTAACTAACTTGCGTTCGCTTTTCACGATTTACAGTATGAAATAATATTTACTTTTGCACCCAGTTTTTTTTTTTTTTTTACGTTTGCAGTCAGTAGTGGTCTCCTGCGCTGTGTAATTACGTATACATATTCAAGGGAAGGATTTTGGGACACAGCCATGTTTACCCGCTAAAATATCGTGCTCTTGTTTTGAAATGTTCAGACCGGAGGTTTTTTCTTCCCCTCTCTCAGTACGCTTACAGTAAACCGTGTTAGCAGGCTAATGGGCTAACAATAATATATTATAACTGAATTTGACCTTATTGGCAGAGTTTGCAATGGATAAACAGCAGTTGCTAAAATGTGAGGATGAAGGTAAATATGTACAGATGTGGTTCATGGCGTGTTAATTATGCTAGAAGGAGGTGTTGTGACCCTGATGGAGGAATTAGCCTGGAGGCTTGTTTCTGTTAGGTTTAATGTTAATCCAAAGCAAATGTTTTGGACTTCTATTAAAAGGTGGCATGATGATTAGGATAAATAACCTTTAAATGTAGTTTTGGCACTCTGAAGTTGACACCATTTCAATGTGTTTGCTGAGTCACTTAACACAAGTGAATATCTTTTTAATAGTGCTTTTTATATTTAACCTTATGCATTAATGCTTTGATTGTGTTTCCTGCCCAGGATTCAGAATTCCTCTCTCCTCTATGCGCCTCCTGGTTCCTCCTCTGCGCCTCATGTCTGCCTTCATGTGGCAGGTCCTGCAGCAGAAACACCTAGTGCACTATGGAAAACTGGAGGAGTTCGTCTCTATGGTTACAGAGACAGTGCCACACCTGCTGACTTACAGACAAAGAGTTCAGCTCATCCTGGGACTCAGGGCACGGGTGAGTGAGCGTGAACAGCCAGAATCTCCAGCTTGACTTGACCTTGGAATGTTGTTGAAATGTCAGAAGATGCATGAAGCACTGGTGCCTTTCCAGGCCTAAAGGGAGTCGTGATTCTCTTAGTCTCGATGATCGAAGAAGGCAGCGTAGGGAATCTGATTAGTCAGCAATTTAAGTGATGTTTCCAGGAGTCCAATTCCAGGGTCTATGATATTCCTATATTATATATACTGTATGTTGCTTAGTCAGACAATCTGTCTTGACTGTTCACACAATTGAGCCATATTCTTCTTTAGTCTGATTGCACTCGTTCAACACTACTTATTTTTTAAATCAACACGTTCTCACTTCTTTCTTTCATAAGAAAGGCAGTGGTCCTCACAGTGGGGTCCTTTCAGCACAGCTAGTGCTTTCCTGTGATTTTGTATGTGTATGAACTGTATACACATTATACTCCAAAATGTACAGTATTGAAATGAAGAGATGAACAATATTATCTTGTTGTTATCTGTGAGTTTATTTCTCCTCAAAGAAACTAACATACTCACTATTAGTATGTTTATTTTCCAAGGTATGTGTAATGTAAGTGTCTGGGACCTTTTGATTGACAGAACAGTTATGAGAGTAAAAACTCCCTTTATTTCTCTATATAATCCCCCGCTACTTATCCCAGTGTTTCACTAGAGCTTGGATACCATCAAGGTAGAAAGTTTTCTCAGTACGCTGGAGCCTTGATCAGACTGCCTACTTCATGTCTGTCTCCCAGGAACTCCTTTAATGGCCCAAACATGTGGATATGGCTTGGAGCGAGGTCAGGACTGTACATGGTTCCTGTAAAGTCCAGGTGGTATTGGTGAATGATTGTGTGTACAACAAATCAACTTTCCCTTCATTAGTGTCATTATCTAATATGCTTGTGATCTAGGAGCACATATCAAGTGACCCAGGTCTGATTTGAAACATTTAGATTTTTGTATTTGCACCTCATGAAAAATTGAGATCTTGGTGTTGAAGTGGATCATTTTAAAAGGGCAATGTGAACATAACCCAAGAACGCAAAATCGGTAGCGATGTCTCAAGTGGGAGGGTTCGATCACTTTCCTGTCAATCAGAGTGATTTAACCTATCATGTCACTCTGTGAGCTCGTAGGGCAGACACAGCTTTCTTAGGAATGTATTCAGCTATTCTGGGGTGACTGGCCTCCTTATGTTTCAAAAAAGGCATGCTATCATTCATGCTGATAGGGAATGGTAGCTAGTACGAGGGACTTGAGAAATGACCAAACTGGTGATATTTATTTACCTCTACCAGAGCGCATTGCATCAACAAAAGGAAAAGAAAATTAGAAGAACCACATTCTATTATAACCTGATAAATCAAAATTCTCATAATTCTGCGTTTTGTGAATGCAGTGTGCTTCTGTATACATTTATATTTAAAGAATATTTTAATTGTTCTAATGTGGAAAAGTAAAGTAAATCACAAATTGATATCTGCTGTAAACGATTTCTCTTTTAGATGATCTTCGAGATGCTGCACAAGTCTGAGGATATGAAACTCATCCAGGTCCACTTGGACAGAATGAAACTTCCTGACATTCCACCTGGATGCCCTGTCGTGAGTAAATTTTTGCTGATCATGCGCATCATGATTCATGTTTCTCAGTCACAGTGTGAGTCACGTCTTCGGCTTTGTGTTTGTTCATTCTGAATAGTTGTCTTAAATGTTCACGCTTATTGAAATGTGTGCATGTTCTCCTTTGGCCTGATCTTATATCATCTTTTCAGGACATAAATTCAGATTTGGAGCTCTGTGTTTCTAACTTCAAGGCACTTATCCATGCACTGTTGAAGGATCCTGTAGAAAAAGCCTATTTCTTTCAGGTGTATAAACAAATTATTATTATTATAAACAAACTGACTATCAGTAACATCAAAGGCATTTGAGATGTTGTTCTTTTTTTTTTTCTTGATCTCTTTTTTTCTCTGATTTCCTGGTGAAGGAGGTGTTTCCTGTGGAGTATGGCTTACAGTACGACATGGCGCTGAAGGAACTGATGTGGGAGCTGCTGTCGTGTCTGGAGAAGCTCTTTCCCGTTCCAGACTTTAAAAAGGTGCAGTGATAACCCGAGACAAATTATGTTTTAACATTTTGAACAATGTCAGGGTCTTGTCAGCAAGTATGCTTGGAATTTGCTTGCTAATAAGATTGAAGTACGAGAAAATGCCTTGTCTGAGGAGTATTATACCTTCAGCATAAACAAATGAGTCCAGTGTTAACATGTTAAAGAAATAGTACAGTATGAAATCTAAAAAGCTTTGCGTTTATATGAGAATATTAATCATATCTATTGATTGAACTGAATTAAATGGAATGTGTTCCAGACTTTATCTTGGCTCACTCCTGCCCCTGCTGGTCTGGATGAATGTATGCAGTCTGAACCCGAACACCTGAAAGCACTGTTTGAGCATCACAAAGTCATCGGCAACACGGAGCAACAAAACTGGGCCAAAGGTTCCACGTTAGGTAGCGTTTACTTTAGAATAAAAGTTTCTATATATTAGCAAAGCACCCCAGCAAAAATATCTGCGCTGTGGTTTATTCTTTAAGACACAACACTGACATCATACAAGTATTTAATCTTTTGTTTAAAATGTATTCATGGGCTAAGTCTCAAATGCCATGTATCATTAGATGTGTATTTCATTGTACTTTTTGTTTGTTTGTTTGTTATTTAATCCTATAGTGTATACATTTTCATGTTGTACTTTTGGTGATTATTATGGGCAATAATTTTACCATACTTTACTGTACCGAATGAAAGAGAGAGAGAGTACTTTATTAATCCCAAAGGGAAATTATAATGTTGCAGCAGCCAGGTCACAGATTATACAACATACAAGCAACAAGGTGAAGAAAAACATTAAAGTCAGGTTAAAACTAAAATAAAATGAGAAATTTATAGGGAAGTTATTAGTAAAAAAAAAAGAAACAATACAAACCAATAGATATTTTGTCAGTGTGTTTGTGCATGCATCACATAAAAACTACTGAACGAATTTTAATGGGGTTTACACAAATTGTATTTGGCCAAGCTTGAGGTAACAGATAGGCTTTGCTTCATCACAATCGGCCCATGTGTAGAGAAGATATGGCAATTTAAATTTTAAATGGCAAACGCCTTTATCAAAAAGAAAAGAGAAGAAATCTACCTTGAAAAAACCTCATTATGTATTAAATTCCAAAATTCAACAAATGGTGCTGTACTGTTTTTATATACGCGCTTATGAGTGTACAATTGTTATTTATGTATTTATTTTTTTATTTACTGGTCAGTTAAAGTATGTCTGTCAAGTTGTGATAACTATGCAATTCCAAAAATTTCCTGCAAACAAAGTCTTTTTATTATTTACTATAATTAGTAAGTAAGTAAATAAATAACTAAATAAATACTAAAAAGAATAGAAAAACTCCACGATGGATGGGAGCTTCTGGAGCTACTGCAACAGGCTGCCATTATTGTGGCGCCAATACTCTATAAGTTTGCCGATATTGTGAGAGTGATTGAAACTCAAATTTCAGTTCAGGAAAGCATGATGAAATTCTTGTCCATGGTAATGACATGCATGATGTTTATATACTTTTGTCCACACTATGCATTTTATTTCTAAAAAATTTTTCCTTGAACCCCCAGGATCTCTTCCTGCTACCTCAGGGGACTGTATAATTTCATCTCTTTCCATCCCTCCATCGACGCACATGGCGGTCACCACCGAACCCATGGTCTATCACATCCAGCCGACCGCCGTGACCATCCTGAGCCAGAGCGCTCTTGGGCAGTTGGGCTCCGAGGCCATCATCGTCACCGATTACACTGAGGTCGAGCTGGGCGGTGATGAAGTAGCTGAAGAATCTCCGGACAGGTGCGTTGAGGTGCACGCAGAGAGCGCCTCGGTGGTGGCGGTCCTCAGCAGCCAAACTGCTGTGAAAGGAGAGGAAATGATTACTGTGAAAGAACGTCGCGACCTTCCCAAAGACCCGGATAGCAACAGGAACAGCGAGGAGGAGGGACGTGTTTGTGAGAAATCTACACAGTATGATATCGGCGAAAGAGAGACTGGTCTCAGCACCACGGGTAGAGATAGCTCAGGGTCCATGGAAGCTGAAGGAGTTGAAGCTGATGAAGAAGGACAAAATACAGAGCTTCAGGATGTAACACAGACTTCTGTTTGTCAAGAGGATGACCAAAAACATAACATTACACATAACAAGGATACAAGCTTGGCTTTAGTAAGCAAGGAGCAAGCAGTGGCAGTGCAGAGGGGGCGGGGAAGACCGAGGAAGAGCGCGGTGCCGCCGGAGGTGGTTCAGAACGGAAGACGAGGAAGACAAATCGTAGCGCAAAAAGCCACGGAGAAGAAGTAAGGAAAAGATATTGTAATAGTAGTTTTTCCATCATTTATCCTTTCGACTGTATTTTTTTAAATCAGTCTTTATAAATTGTTTTATTCATTAATTGTCTTACATTTAAATTGTTCTTTTTTTTTACAGGACAAATAAAGATATCGGAGAAACAACAGGTACATCCTAAAATACAGTATATAGCAACATGTAATTCTTAAATCGCAGAGTGGAATAGCTATAAATATAAAAACAACATGATGATTGTTAATTTTCCACCTCTTATCAGGGTACTGTGTGTACACTATGCAAAATTTGCTTCTCTTCAGGAAAGATTAAACAGATGGAATCTGATGATATTCAGTATGTATGGCTTCACAAATGTTATCATTCAGAGCAAAAATGGAAACGTACTAATAAAGGAAAATATAATTTCAGGGTAAATATGTGGTCAAATGTTTTTTCTCCCCATTAAAATACCATGAGGGATACAAACCTTTGGCTATTTACAAGTAATTAAATATGATGATTCCAATTTATATGACTAGTTTATATAATATAAAAACATGATGATATGTTAACGTATTGATTGAGCAATTGGTTTTTAACAACATAATATAAGTATATATAAGGGGCATTCAAGTCAAACCGGGACTTCTTTCTTTATTTCCCTACATAATTCCATGCTACACTAATGCACTTATCCCAGGCTTCCAGAAGTTGGTGTCAATTTATCCATTGATTTTCAAGCATCAGCGTTCCACTTGCTGAATGTTTACAGGAATGACTGCAGGACCAGGACTGTCATTCATGTTTTTTTTTTAAACCTTTGTACCATTCAGATGTTTTACTGCGGCTCAGAGTCTAATCACCGTACTACGCTTAAAGTCCTCTATAAATGTAAATAATTTTTACGCCTTCATTCATGAGAACTTGAAGCCCCGGTTTGACCTGAACACCTACCTTAGATTGTACCTCATCAATTTAGTTATTATATAAATATTTCTTTTAGATGAAAGGAACAAGACTGATGATGCCGGACACAATGGTATGGACGCTGTGGTCTCACCTGACGATTTAAGCCCACCAGGAACCCACAAAGCCGAAACATCAGAAAATCCTCGCGCCCGTTACGTGTGTGACACGTGTGGCCGCAAGTTCACCCGGACATCCGATGTCCGTCGGCACCAGTTGACTCACACAGGCGAGCGTCCGTTCCGTTGTGCTCACTGCGAGAAGACGTTCCAGCACGCATGGGACCTGACTAAGCACTGCCGCAAGTTTCACGGCCAAGCCACGTTCTCTTGCAGCCTCTGTTCGAGCCAGTTCATCAATTTTCGGGCCCTGACAACTCACCACAAGGAGTGCCATACCTGTGAGCTGCCCCACTACTGCTCCATCTGCGGCCAGGCCAGTCCCAGCGCGGCCGCTCTTGTGCAGCATCGGAAAACGCACAGCGCCACTCAGCAGTATCTCTGCGAGCAGTGCGGTGAAGGTTTCGACACTTTATTGCAGCGCTCAGTCCACAGACAGAGCCACCGAATGCTCCGTAAGTTTAAATGTCCGCAGTGTGACAATACGTACTCGCGGCAGGCAGACGTCAAGCGTCACCTCCTGAGTCATACGGGTGAGCGACCGCATCAATGCAACCTGTGTGGAAAGAGCTTCACGCTCCGAGCCGGCCTCCAGAAACACCAGCTCACTCACACGGGCGAAAGACCTTTCCCCTGCCCTCACTGTCCCAAGGCTTTCAACCTGCTCTCTATCATGCGTCGACACGAACGCATGCACACAGGAGAGCGCCCGTTCCTCTGCTCGCAATGTGGCAAGCGCTTCCTGTCACTCGGAGAGCTCCTCAAGCATGACAAGTCGCACACGGACACCAGGCCGCACTTGTGCAGCCAGTGCCAGAAGAGCTTCAAGTCCAAGCGGTCCTTGCGGGAGCACATCCTCAGCCACAGCGGCACGCGCCCGTATCCCTGCAACTACTGCAACAAGAAGTTCTCCAAGCCTTCCACCTTGAACCGGCACCATTTGATGCACACAGGCGAGCGACCCTTCGCATGCTCGCACTGCGAGAAAACCTTCCTGACATCAACAGAGTTGGCTTTGCACAAGCGGGTACACACCGGAGAGCGGCCCTACGTCTGCCCAGATTGCCCCTGGAAGTTTCGGAGCTCCTCGGAGTTGGCGCGTCATAGGCGCACGCACGGCCAGCAGAGGGCGTACCCTTGTAGCTACTGTCACAAAATATACACTAGTACATCTAAACTTAAAAACCATATGCGAATGCACACAGTGGAGGACAACACCAAGTGCCCTGAAGACATCAGCCATACAGTGGAAGTCCGAGAGTCCACGCTGGCGGAGGGTGAAGTGGCAGATACACTCTCGTGACAGACCTAGATGAAATGTAATAATGTGGACATGATTATATGATTATAGACTCAGAGATGTGTACAGCGTTCACTATGTAATGCAGATTAAACTAAATTTCCTATACAAAGTCGACTTTTCTGAAGAAAGGCCGTCCACATGTTCTTAACACTCCTAATTGTTTTTCTTTGGTGATTCAGTAACTAACCTGCAAATTGTGTGAGAATGTACAAATGGGAAAAAAACATCAATGTTTTCATGTGTGGTTTGCTACATTCAGAAACACAGAATATGTGAGGGTTTATTTTTTTATTTCTTTTGCTTGGGATGCTGTACAGTTCTGAATAAAGATAATTATGGGTATTTAAGGAGTGCAATGTTGTTGTTTTTTTTTTTTTTTAATTGAACACTTTTCCCCTTCATTATAGCAACGTGCACTGATATAAGGGATTATTTTCAGGGATCAGGTAGCTGGTGTAATTAGTGATTTACTTCAAAGGCAGATACAGGAAAGGCACTAATGAAGTGAGAAGGTTGCTGAGACTGAAAACAAGTCCGTAGCCTCATTATGGATCCAGATTAAAGGAGCTGATTGCTTGCAGGGGTTTATTTGAAAATCAGAAAAAAAAAGGTCTGGACAAGTACTCGAGTGGCTCGGTGGAAAGTAAAGATCAAATCCTGCTGAGACCTTTACATTTACGCTTAGCTATTTGGTATACTTTCTTTGAAGTTTTTATCATTAAATATAATGATATTTAGGCGGCACGGTGGTGTAGTGGTTAGCACTGTCACCTTGCACCGCCAGGGTCCGCGGTCGATCCCCAGCCAGGCTCGATTCCCGTCTCTGTGTGCATAGAGTTTGCATGTTCTCCCCATGCTTGGTGAGTTTCCTCCCACAGTCCAAAGACATGTAGGTTAGGCTAATTGGCGTTCCAAAATTGCACGTAGTGTGTGAATGAGTGAGAGTATGTGTGTGTCTGTGCCCTGTGATGGATTGGCACCCTGCCATGTGCCCTAAGTCTCCTGGGATAGGCTCCAGGCCCCCTGTGACCCTGTATACAGGGTTAAGCGGTATAGGTGATGAGTGAGTGAGTATAATAATATTTAACTGGTTCAGTCCGGTTACTAGCTAGAAGTACCATCGGTCATACACTGTTGGGAAGATTTTTTTTTCTTTTTCTGGAAGTTAACCCAAATACATAAGAAGCCAGTGACTCGGCTGTACGGATGTCTAGGATGTTCATTCCACTGACTAGATCGGAGGGAACGTGGTGCAGTGCATAACTGCTTTGAGCAAAGTCGGTCAGTATTGGAACATTATCAGGAAAAAGATTCAAGAAACAACAGTGCTTGTTATAGTGAGACGATTATTTAAGAGCTCAAGCCTAAACTTCAGATTAAACACAGAGGACTGCTAGCCAAAGGCATAGTGATCTGGCATGATGATGCAGTCCACACACATCTTCCCACACTCTCAACACTCTGAGCATACAGTACTCCTGAAAGTCCTGATCTTGCACTTTATCTGTTTGATCCTCTTAAAGCAGCGCTACGAGGACAAAGATTCACTTCTGATGAAGAAGTGACGACAGTAGAGCATTTGTGGCTCACAGCTCAGGTTAAAGCACCGTTTAATGAGGGAATACAAAAGGCTGTAGATGGATAAAGTGTATTGAAGAGCAAGTTAGAATATGCTGATGTAAATGATGTACTGTGTTTGTCTTTTCTAAAAGTTTATTCAAATTCTTGTTTTTCTGAACCATGTCGGTTATGTCTTTATCAGCAGATGTTCATGCATCTGCAACACTGGGAGCCTTTTCGAAGCTGTTAATAACTTCATAATCCAGTCATAATGTTAGTCATTCTTACAGTACAGGTGCTTCTCAATAAATTTGTTTTTGATTTATTTTGTTAATTCAATTCAAAAAGTGAAACGCGTATACGTAAAGATTCATTACACAGACCGACGTGAATTTTGATGATTATGTCTTACAACTAATGAAAACCCAAAATTCATTATCTCAGAAAATTGGAATATTACTTAAGACCAATTAAAAAATATGTATTTTAACACGTATGTATGAACATGTACAGGAATCAGTACTTGGTCGGGACTCCCTTTGCATGAATTACTGCAGCAATGCGGCATGGCATGGAGGCGATCAGTCGGTGGTACTGCTGAGATGTTCTGGAAGCCCAGGTTGCTCCGATAGTGAACTTTGGCCCACTGAGCAGCCCTTTTTGAGGCATTGCTGCAGTAATTCTTAAGCCCTGACCAAGCATTGAGTGCTGTAGTGCTTTTCAGTAGTCCAACATTTCAGATTTTTTTTATTTACCAATTTTTAAATTGGTCTGAAGTAATATAAAAATTTTCTGAGATAAATCTGTTCAATTTCACTTTTTAAATTGAATGCGCAGGGGGCCTGGAACCCATCGCAGGAGACTTAGGGCACGAGGTGGGGTACATCCTGGATATGGTGCCAATCCATCACAGGGCGCACTTTGGGCAATTTGGGAACGCCAATTAGCCTAATCTGAAGATCTTTGGATCTGTGGGAGGAAACCAGAGTACCCACAGGAAACCCATAAAGCACAGGGAGAACATGCAAACTGCATGCACACAGAGACGGGAACTGAACCCCGACCCTGGAGGTGGAAGGCGACAGTGCTAACCACTAAGCCACCGTGCTGCCACAGTAGTTCTCCTAAATTGAAAAACTAACAGTTGTTATTTAGAGTGTATATTTAAAGGAAATGGCATCACAACACATAAAAATAACCCAAGATCCTGCAGTATTTGCAGAGCTTTAATACCTCAAATAAAACAAATTGTTACATCTTTCCTGCATTTTGGCATGCTCTCCTCCAGTTGGGTAACTTTATACCACTCTTTTTGCAAAAAAAAATAAATAATAAAGCTGCCCATCGCAGTTGAAATTATGACATTCCAGAAGTTTCTGGAGTAAATTGCAGTAGTCTCTTATTTTTCTCTTGTCTCTTATTTCCAAAGCTATATATAAACAGAGAGAGAGGCGGGGGGGGAGTAATGCAAGTAGGGAAAGGAGAAAGGAATGGGGGTAAATAAAGAAGATGAAAAAAGGCGTAAAAATAAAAGGAAAGGAAAAAAATGAAAGGAAGAAGCGGAAATAATACGAGGATGAATACACTAGAGAGAATGTAGAAGCTGCAACTTGGTCATCTGGACGCCTGGGTGCGCTGTGAGACAAACTGAGAAAAGTTTCCTTGTGTTTCGTAACTTCCGGTGATGTTCTTGGGGCGTTCAACAGCTCCGTGAATTTACGGTGTTGTTGTTTTTGAATGACATAAATACTGTTTTCAGCTCAGCGTGGTTATCATGAACACCTAAATTCCTGGTCATGTCGTGTTTAAGCGCGAACACTGGAGCCTGAAGTAAAGACACGTTTATCAGGAGTAGAGAAGAAGAAGGCTGTAGTGATGGAAGTCTCGGTGCAGGAGGACACTAAGGGTGAGAAACAGCTGTTAGAAAACAGCACAGAGATTTGTTTCCTATAGAAAAAACAAACAGACTTTTTTTCTGTAATACTTTGATATGTTAGCTGTTTTTAAGTATTACAAACTGCTAACATATCAAAGTATTACAGAAAAAAAAGAAGCTAGTGACGGGTGTTAAGAGTAAGTTGAATGAATTTCTGGAAAGTACACTAAGTGTTCTGTCTGATCCCAAATCTAACTTACTACAGTTAGGGGTGTTTAATTATGGCATATTTTGCATACTGTAGGACTGGAGTGTAGGCAGTGCACGGTTTGGGACGCGTCCAGGAAGTCTACAGTGGAAGGGAACACTCTGCTGGATGGATGTGAAAATATAATGTGACGAGAACAGACAGAAAAGAAAAACTGAATCTAGGCTACACTGTGACCAAATCATACACATGCAGGAATGTTTTATAACAAATGTGTCATTTATTTTCAGACCATTTCAGGGGTATTTGATGAGATGAGTGCACGGAGAAGTCTGATATCACAGAGAAGTGATATAAAATATGTACAATTTTAATCCAACAGAAAAAATGCAAGAGTTTAAAAATGAAGCTATAATATTTTGAGAAACTGTTATTATTATATGTGAAAAGTCATAATAGATCAAATATTGTGAGAGAATTTTTTTTTCAAGAAAGTTTACAAGAAATATTTTTAATGTTTCAAGAATAAAGTTGGGAAAAATTATAATATTTAGAAATAATTTATAATATTTTGGGAATATGGTTGCAAAATGTTGAGGCAAAAAGTAATGATATTAAAATTACAAATGCTACAGTATTTTAAGATAAAAGTCACAAAATGTTTAGGGAAAAAACACCCCACAATATTTAAAGAAAAAAATCTAAATGTGTGAAAATGAATTCAAACATTTTGAGAAGAAAATAAAATATTCTGAGAGAAAGAAATATTTGGGTAAAGTCGCAAAAGTATGAGGGGGAAAAATAAATATATATTTTGAGAAAAAAAAGAATATTTTTAGAAAACAATGTTTTGAAAACGTAGTCACAAAATGTTGAGGAAAAAAGTTACAATATTTTGAGGGAAGTCATATGACAAGAAACAAGTCACAAAAATAAAAGTAAGGGTGTATTATTTTGAGAATAAAAGAGAATAATATGATGAAAAAAAGTCACAAAAATAAGGTCCACATTTAGCAAAAAAAAAAAAAAAAGGCAATATTACAAGTAACAAGTTGAGAAAAATGACACTATTGTCAGTAAATCAAAGAAACTTGAAACAACTGTGCAAGAAATTATCTTCTTATACAGAGAACACCCAGACATGCGAGTGCTTTAGCTGCAGGTTCAGTAGGTTCTTGTATGAGACCTGGGATTAGTCCTACTTCCATGGGAGAGCTCAGAATATGCTGTACAGTATAGTGTTTGTTTTTTTCCCTATATTTTACATATCAGTACAATAGTATTAATGTGTTAAACAATGCACGTTGTTACAAAGCAGCTTTACACAAATATATAAATATGTATTGCTTACTTTGTGTAAAAAAAGAAAAGAAAAAAGCAGTTTTGAGCAAGTTATGCATGCAAAGTCATTTCTGACTTTGTTATCCAAACCGATTCAAGTAAAACCGGGACTTGTGATGAATTTCCTCATGGATAAAGACATGAACGGATTTACAGAAAACTTTATGCACAGTACAGAACTGTGATTTTTTTTTTTTTAGTTTGTTTTGCCACAGTAAAACATTTTAATGGTGTACAGTACACTGTACAGTCCTGACCTCGTCCCAGGCATTTCCACATCTTTGGGCCATTAAAGAAGGCCAAAGTTTCAGACGTAAAGCAGGGAGTCGGATCACGGCTCCGGTGTATTGGGAGAATCTTCTACCTTGAATATATCCAAGCACTAGTGAAACGCTGGGAGTATAGAAAATATAAAAATAGGTAGTTTTTACTCTGACCTATGTTCTGGTATTCTGCACAACCTTAAGTCCCGGTTTGACCTGAACATCCTTTATAGTTTTAACTTAAAATCTTTTGTGTTGAAGTTGTGGCGACTGTTCAGTGAAAGAGACTCGAGTGTTCTTACACCTGCGCTCTCTCTCTTTCAGATCCTCTTCCACTGCCGTCTTTACGCCTCCTCGTCCCACCCGTTCGCCTCATGTCTGCAGTCTTGTGGCGGATCATGCAGCAGCAGGATGTCCTGCGGTACGGGATGCTCGCAGACTTCGTTTCCTTGGTTACTGAAGCTGTACCGGAGCTATTCAGCCCCACACGTTCAGCTGAACTTGTTCTGGGTTTGCGGGCAAAGGTGATACCAGTAACATTACCATAAAATCAATTCGATTTAAAGCATGTCTAGTGCGTTACATCAAATTTCTTTTAGTCCATTGTGTTACAAAAACCTTGTCCTTTATATTAAACAGTTGGCACTTTTATTTCTTGACAAGCTCTGTTCTTATTCTCTCTTTTTTTTCCGCTAGCTAATTCTGGAGCTGTGCTACAGAGATGAAACAGCCACACATCTAATCCAGCCTCATCTCAGCAGCATTCAGTTGGTGCTCCCTCTAGTCAAACATGCAAGTCAATGCCTTTAACCTAATAATACTAATTTCATCCTGTCACCTGCACACAGACTATCAGCTCCTTTTATTTGACAGTGTGAGAGTGTGTTAGTAACCAGGCTGCTTTTTGCTCGTACAGGTGGTCAGCACTGAGGTAGAAGAGACATGGGTTCACTTTGTGGAACTGGTGCAAACACTAATCAAAGACTCCGAGCAGAGAGAACACTTCTTCCAGGTCAGAAATACTTATCCTAAGTGCTTCATGAGAGTTTTGTTAATATCAGGAACAAATATCAGAGGTTCGACCTTTTTGATTGGTTTTAAAGTAAAGCTCCTAGAACCGTGCCAGTAATAATGTACACCAGAGTTAAACTATAGTTTAAGGGATGTACAGAAAGTAATGCAAAACTGGGCATCATTACAGCCAACTTCCATCTGTCCGTCAGTACTCTATCATACATGTCAAACTGATGCGTTTGGGTCGTGTACATCCAAATCAATTCTATTACATTTTTATTTCATAGCACAAAACAAGCCAGACATCTGCGCCATCGTTGCACCCATGGTAACTCTCGAATCCTCTTTGAAATGGTGTAATATCCATAAACATTCTGTAGGATAGTGGGAGACAATCATCCGCTTGTAATGTAGACTGTATTGAGTAGTACCTTTTGTATAGAGGAAGAGTTATTCTACAGACATGCTCAGTTTGACTGACCTATGTCAGTTAATGACAATCTTTGTTGTGTGTTAAACCAACTTTTGCATTACTTTCTATACAGTCCTCATGTAACTGTATAATAGAAACAACTTTTAACAGGTAAAGATTTGCTTTAATATATTTTTTTTTCTCTCATTTAATGCATATGAAAAAAAAATGCATTTAATGCGTACAGAAAAAATCTTAAAAAAAAAAAAATAGAAATTGTGTCCCAATCAAATCTTACTTTCCTGGATTTGAACAGCTGGTCTAAAGAGACCTTATATAACGTACTAAGATTGCTTTTCTTTTTCTGCTCTCTGTAGAATGTCTTTCCAGTGGAGTTCGGATCCAGCTATGACTCTGCACTTCAGACACTGATGTGGGACTTCCTGTCCCGACTGGAGCACTTCCTGCCAGTGCCAGATCTCCTTCAGGTAGATAACATCTCAATCTAAATAATTGCTCTAGCTTACTAAACGGAGCTTATATTTCATGGCCTGTGTAACTGGCTCCAAGGACAGCGATATTGATGGAAAAATGCATGTGTGCTATCACTCCTCCCTGAGCTGGGATTTGACTGATTTTAAGAATATTTAAATAATAGGCGAATGCTTTTCTCACTCAGGAGCCAGAGCGTGTTGATTTGACTATAGCACAAAATCAGATATACACACGTGGGCAAAATTGTTGGTACCCTTCGGTCATTGAAAAAAAACTCACAATGGTCACAGAAATAACTTTAATCTGACAAAAGTAATAATTAAAAAAATTTCTATGAATGTTAACCAATGAAAGTCAGACATTGCTTTTCAACCATGCTTCAACAGAATTATAAAAAAAAATGAACTCATGGAACAGACCTGGACAAAAATGATGGTACCCCTAGAAAATACTGAAAATAATGTGACCAAAGGGACATGTTAATTCAATTAGCATCACAGGTACATGTCATCACAGGACGGATAATACGAATGGGAACAAAAGAGCCCAGAAAGACTTCTAAAGAGATCCAAGGTGAACTTCATGCTCAAGGAACATCAGTGTCAGATCGCACCATCCGTCGTTGTTTSAGCCAAAGTGGACTACATGGGAGACGACCAAGGAGGACACCATTGTTGAAAACAAATCATAAAAAAGCCAGACTTGAATATGCCAAACTACATGTTGACTTCTGAGAGAATGTCCTATGGACAGATGAGACAAAAATGGAACTTTTTGCCAAGGCACATCAGCTCTATGTTCACAGATGGAAAAATGAAGCATATGAAGAAAAGAACACTGTCCCTACTGTGAAACATGGAGGAGGCGCTGTTATGTTCTGGGGCTGCTTTGCTGCATCTGGCACAGGGTGTCTTGAATCTGTGCAGGGTACAATGAAATCTCAAGACTATCAAGGGATTCTAGAGAGAAATGTGCTGGTCAGTGTCAGAAAGCTGGGTCTCAGTCGCAGGTCATGGGTCTTGCAACAGGACAATGACCCAAAACACACAGCTAAAAACACCCAAGAATGGCTAAGAGGAAAACATTGGACTATTCTAAAGTGGCCTTCTATGAGCCCTGACCTCAATCCTATTGAGCATCTTTGGAAGAAGCTGAAACATGCTGTCTGGAAAAGGCACCCTTCAAACCGGAAACAACTGGAGCAGCTTGCTCATGAGGAGTGAGGAGGCCAAAATACCTGCAGAGAGGTGCAGAAGTCTCATTGACAGTTACAGGAATCGTTTGATTGCAGTGATTCCCTCAAAAGGTTGTGCAACAAACTATTAAGTTAGGGGTACCATCATTTTTGTCCAGGCCTGTTCCATGAGTTCATTTTTTATAATTCCGTTGAAGCATGGTTGAAAAGCAATGTCTGACTTTCATTAGTTAACGTTCATATAATTCTTATTTATTATTACTTTTGTCAGATTAAAGTTATTTCTGTGACCATTGTGAGTTTTCCTTTCATTGGGACCGAATGGTACCAACAATTTTGTCCACGTGTGTACATTAGACTGGCCAATCAATCGGTGCATCTTTAAATGTAATACCAAAGAAGTCTTCGAATCTTCGACCTTTTGACCAGTTAGGCATTTAACACTTCATAAAGTATCCTTAAAATCTCTCTGTATTCTCTGGCTTCAGACTGTGTCCTGGCTCAGATCTGAGTCTTCTGCTTTAAAAGACTGCGAGGAATCCATCAGCAACCCCGACAGCCTCAGATCACTGCTCCATCACCATAAACGTCTTGGACATCTGGATTCTTGTGGTAGGTAAAAGTAAGCCCAAATTAACCGCTCATAAACGCACGTCCATGTTGTGACACCATTATATCTACTAAATCTTCCATATAACAAAAACTTAAAATCAGGTCGTAATCAGATTGCCCAACTGTATGTTATAAAGATGTGGCACCTACAGCAAGGGAAGAATTACTAACATTTTAAAACGTGGTTACCACCTAGCAGCTACGAAAAAGATTTAAGGCTATGAAAGTGATGTCATATATTTGATTGGATTATAATTTTTTTATTGCATCCTCCACTTCTGAAAGAAAAAAACACAAAACTAACTCTCAGCTAGTTATAAACAGGAAGCTCACGAGTCTTGTCCGATTTTTCCTTCTCAGCCTCCTCATCGTTGCCTCCAGTTGGCGACTCCATCCTGACCGCTCTGTCTGTCAAAAGAAACCGAGTGAATGAGATCGACTCGGGTGCAAATCTCAGTCCTCCTGCTCCCAGTGAGATTCCTGTGTGTGTGATGGACGGAACCGATGTAGAGACCGTCGTGGTCACGTCCGAATGGACAGAGATCGAATTGCGTGCAAACCAGACCGAAGAGGACAATAGTGACGATGGCGATAATTCACTTCCTGAGGTTCAGAGGGAGGAGTCACAGTCTAACGGAAACCTGGAGGAAAGTGAAATACAGGCGGAGAAGCTCACAGATACTGAGAATTATTTAGGAGAATCTGCATTGGCGCATAATAACCATGATGGATTTGCAGGTTGCACTGAACACAAGACTGCAGATTCACAACATCTGGACCATGATGTCAAGGAGACACAGAGTCCGTCCTGTAGCGTCACACCTCCTCCTCTGGAGTCTGAGCTCACTGCGCCTGTAAGCGCCGCTGACGGTGATGCCGTTTTCACCCGGAGATCAGCTCGAAAGCCCAAGAAGACATGGAAGGTTTTGGTGAACCTCCAGAAGCAGAAACGAAAACCTGGTGTGGACGGAAGACAGAAGAGAGAGAGAAAACCGCTCGCTCCTGTGAGAAACCCTGGCACTGTGACAGACCTGGATGGAGAATGTATCGCCTCAGAGAACAGGTCAGAATACGGTTTTTATTAATGACAAATATTTTAGATTTCTGTTTAACACTTGGCTCTAATGTAGGTGTATATATTTTAAATGTGTTGACATGCTTTATACAATGGGCTAACAAATGTTTGTTTTAAAGGGATGTTGCTGTGTTGTCTCAGTCTCCTGGACGTGTCACAAGTGACGGAAATACAGGTTAAGTCTAGTTCCTCTGCATTTATATGCATATTTATTAACTATTTTTTTGCACTAGACTAGCAAGTGCATGCTCTTACTCATGCACCTATTATGCACAATTCACCTTTTAGTCATTTGTAGATGTTCAGATGAGTCTTCAGTCTGTGTGAACATACAAAAACATGAGGAAAAAAAACATTCCCTGCTGTTTGTCATTTTTCCGGGGTTTAAACAAGCTAATTAAATTTTTAGCATATTGTGACCTCATATACATATAAAGAGATCTTCTACTCGATTCGGACGACTGTTCAGCTCTGTCCGGATCTGCAATTCTCTGGCTACCATTTTTTAGTGCTACAGTAAATAAGGCTAGGCTTGGGGTAGTGGGTAACTGCTAATAAGAAGGGATTGCGAGCATAATTCGTTCTAGAAGTGTATATATATATATACACACACACACACACACACACACACACCAGTTTACCAATAGAGCCATAAAGCACTTTTGAATCTTAAATCAGAGAGAGAGGAGAAGGACGACTGTCTCACACACACACACACACACACACACACACACACACACACACACACACACCAGTTTACCGACAGTTTGTCACTTACACAAGTACGCACGCAGACAGACACAAAAAAAAATGCTTTACACACACACATGTTCAGTGTTATAGTAAACAATATATGCGCGCACAGATGTTGACTATACCAGTGACGCACGTGAGACTTTGCATGGGAGAAGATTACCCACAATGCTGCTCGTATTTCAAGATATGCTTGTTTATCGAGTTACTATTTATTTAAAATTTTTGCTAAACTTGCGAAACACGGTACTTGCAATCCAAGGTCCCACTGTATTGATGTTTCCACTCCCTGACTTCTGATTGGCTAAGAAGGGGAACTCAGGGTCAGTTTATTAAACGTTACAGACACTGAAACGGTACGTTTGAAAAAGGAGTGGAACAAAGAAAATCAAGCAGCCAGAATGCAGGATACGAGTTATTTTCCACCTGGAACATATTTAGAGACATATGAGACTTCTGCAAACTTGTTTAAAATGAAGAATAATATATGAGCTTTACACAATATGAAGTAGGTCAAGCTGCTTTGAGGAATCCAAACACCAGCTGATAGTCATAACCTTCGAACTTGCCATTTATGCATTGTAATAAAATGCCAACACCTTTTTGATTAAAGCATCTTTCCCTCCTTATCAATAAATGCTTTTATAGCCATCAGTGTACTTTTGGTAACTTTCAATCCAGTGAAGCAGGATGTTCGTTGACAGTGTAGTTCTCTTGCGTTTTGGGATAGGTTCCAGGCCCCTGTGACCCTGAATATACGTAGACAGTGTATGAATGAATGCATTACTGCTTTATTAAAAATGGAGAAATGCATTGAAATACACAAAATAGCATTGCCATTAATGTGGCTTCTGCTGGTAAGCTTCAGTTTAGTTGCGTTTTTTGGTAAAGGTAATGCAAACATGAAATTAATGTACATGCAGTAAAACCATAAGGATAATCCCAAAAAGTCCAAAATTTCTCATCATCTTTTAGCAATGATATAATTCTTTAAAGTGTATAGTGGAGTCTAGTTTAGTTGTTATGATCTCTCCGCGGTGTTTAACATTGTTTTCGGTCCTGCTTTTGCAGAGCTCTCCTCAAACCTGTTCTCCTGCCCCAAGTGCACATTTACACACCTTCAGGAGCGATATGTGAAAAGTCACATGAAGAAGGTCCACCCTGTTTCATCAGAGCCCGGGAAAGAGCCTTATGTGTGCCAGGTGTGCGGCAAAGGCTATCGCTACCCAGGCATGCTGAAGGCGCACGCACGCAGCCACACGGGTGAGCAGCCCTTCCAGTGTACCGCGTCCCACTGTGGCCGCCGCTTCTCCTACAGTCAAGCACTGCGACGCCATCGAACCGTACACAGTCTAAGAAACAGTCCATCCGATGAGGAAGCTGAGCTAAAAAAAGGTGACTCTCAGGACGATGAACCGTGGATGTACACCTGCCTCTACTGCAGTGAGAGCTTCAGCTCGCTCAGCGCTCGCCGCGAGCACCACAAGACGCACCCCGAGGACGATTTGAAGCGGTGCAACGACTGCGGAAAGAGCCTGAGCTGCCAGGCAGCGCTAATCAGGCACAAGCAAGGCCATGGTGAGCGGCAGCACCAGTGCCTGCTCTGCGGCACCAGCTTTGTGTGCACGACCAGTTTCAAGCGCCACATGCTTATGCATCGGCCCGAGAGGCCGTACCACTGCAGCTGCGGCAAGGGCTTCACCTACAAAGGCGCTCTACTCTCCCATCAGCGGACTCACACGACTGAGAGACGCTACAGGTGTTCTCACTGCAACAGGTGCTTCCTTTACCCCGGAGAGCTGAGAAAACACGAAAGGACGCACTCGAACGAGAAGCCGTACCTGTGCCCGCACTGCGGAAAGAGCTTTAAAAGAGAAAGGATCCTCCGCGCACACGTGGCCGGCCACACCGAGCACAAAATCTTCAAATGCTCCTCATGCGACAAAACGTTTGCGTATAAAGCGAGTCTGACCAGGCACGAGCTGACGCACACAGGAGAGAGGCCGTTCCTCTGCTCAGACTGCGGCAAAACCTTCTTCTCGTTCGGCGAGCTGCTGAAACACCAGCGCTACCACACAGGGATCAAGCCGTTCCAGTGCGCACACTGCGACAAGAGCTTCACGCAGGCTTGCTACCTGCAGCTGCACACCAGGTACCACACAGGAGTGCGGCCGTATGCATGCACCCAGTGCGACAAGAGCTTCTTCACGTCGTGCCGCCTAAAGAGGCACATGCAGGTCCACACCGATGAGAAGCCGTATGAGTGCACCGAGTGCGGCAAGAGATTCAGGCAGGCATACGTGCTGAAAGTGCACCAGCGCAGTCATTCAGAGACGGAACTGAGGGTTTAATGGAAGAGCCTTTGTTTACAGTGTTTTTTTTGGTTGTTTTTTTGTAATTAATAATAATAATAATAATAATAACTTTTGTTACATTTTCCATGACGCACTTTCTGTACACATCAGTAAATAAATTTGCTTTACGGTCAGCAGCAGTTATTGCACATGAACTTTTTTGTGTTTTGTTCAATTCAGCAGGTTGACATCAGTTCCTTATCTTCACAATTTAGTACTTTAAGGAAGAAAATGCACGGATGACTCTGGATTTGACCTCTGACCTTAAATAACTTGGACACAGTATATGGCCAAAAGTATATGAACATCTGTCCATTACATACTAAAAAAAATCCAGATTCATTCCTCCTGTGATAGCCATTATAATAACCTGCACTCTTCTGAGAAGGCTTTCAACTATATTTCCAAAAAAACTTTACGCCGTGTACCATAAATTATAAATGAATTTCAGATTAGGTTGGAGTAACAACTAATACAACTCATTTCGTAAGCCATTCAGGAACCCATTTATCTGGGTCAGGGTCATCATGAATCCTGAAGATTGACAGGAACACCAGGTATTCATCATGATTTATTATGACAAGGAAACAAGCACACACTCTTAGGGGCATTTTAGCATAGTCTGCAGAGTCTCATCAGGATTATTATAGGAACCAGGAGGAAACTCAAAAAGACATGGTGGGAATAATAACCTGAGTTCATGATCGAACTGGGAACTATTGTTTTAAAAATGAGACAATCCTTTATAGCTGGAATATGTTGGTGTACATATTAAACATCACAGAACAGAATGCAGAACATTTTTAAGCCCTTCTACCTGATGTGCTATGTACCTATTCAGATTGAACAACCCAATGTCCTAACATAAGTAACTTGCTATATAAATGGGCCCGTATTCACAAAGCTTCTTAGAATTCTCTCAGAGAGCTCCCATCTTAGCCTACAAAGTCCTAGCTGGGAGTCTTAGACTAAAAGTGATTTAGAAAATTTCTTAGAGCAACTCTGAGTAGGGAAAGTACAAAAACCTTTATCTTAGTGAGGGGGTGTGGTCGACCCCATTGCTAGGGATGATGCAGCAATTCAAGGACTGTGATTGGTTGATAAAAAAAAATAACCTCTGACCTCTGCAAAGGTCTTGAAATGTTCGCTGTGTGAAAACAGAATATATGATAATAGAACAGACAGTGAAATCATAATGTTTGTGTATAATAAAATTGTATAATTATGAATGCAGGATACTTCATTCAAAGATTTTGTTATAGGCTAAATATCTTAAAGCTAATTAGTAAACAGCCAAATGTTGAAAATGTTTCTACTTTTGAAGCAACCAATTTCCACACAGTTAAGTTCTTACATTTATTTACCGTACTGATTTTATTACTTGTAATCCATTTCAGATCGATGGGAGCAAAATGGCTCAGCTTTCAGCAATTTACATGAATTCAGGACAGTCTGTTTAAATTGCACTTTTGGGTGGTATGTAGTCAACAATCAAAAAAATGAGAAGCAAAAAGCAGAAAATCAGTGTTTACTTTTAGCTTTACGTTCAGTGTTTGGAGAATATTTCTTCTTTCCGCCATTTTGTCCTCTGCTATAGAAACTCTTAAGCCTCTTAAAAGTCCTCCTCTCTACCCTTAACAATTTTTTTTTTACCTTAGGAGCTACCTTTAGGGCTAAAATGTTTCATGAATCATTTTTATCTTTACTAAGATTTAATCCTAAATTTAAGGTGAAATTCTAAGAAAATGTCATAATTCTAAGAATTTTCTCAGAATTTTGTCACTAGGAGCAACTTTTAGGCTTAAGAAGCTTTGTGAATACTGGCCCTGAAGGGATGTATTTTCTAAAAACTCCGCCTAAAAAGCTTTTAAAGGTTTCAACCTAAAAAAAACAAAAACAAACTGTCATTCTTTTTTGTCCACTAGAGGTCAGCACTGCTTAATTCAAATGGTCCTCCTGCCAGTATTCCAGCTCTAGTGCACCAAGTCCAGCCTTTATTACTATATTACAGTAATCTAAATCTGACCTGAATATTCAGAGTCAAAAACATCACTTAAAAATGTAATTTAATTTCAGTGCCTGATCTAATATGTTGCTTTTGGGCAACAGTTGATTGGTCGGGGAAAAAAGGGTTTCCTGTTTTTTTTTTCTTCCGTCAAGAGAAAAATCAATTCAACATCCTCAAAACACAAAGGCGCAAAAGGGCAGATGCCCGTGGGTGCCTGGATTGAGTTCCCCTGCTCCTCCTCCCTGACTCTCAGCTTTGGAGTCCAGCTGTGGTAGCAGAAAGAGCAGATTGGCTGTATAGCGCCCTGCTGCTGTGCACTGACCTTCTATACACTTCTATGGACAGAAGTTGCTATTTTCAATGATATATGATTAGCTTTCAATGCTTATGTCTGAATGTAAAGGTATTCATTAGGATTTTGTTTCAGGAATGCAGGGTCTCTAACATGTGACCATTAGCAATTTAAAAAACAACAACAACAACAAAAAAAAAAGCACAGCGCCATTGATTTCTCCTCAGCATTTGCCCTTGGGGGTAACCCCATTGCCTTTTTAAAAGGCCAAGTAAGCCTTGTTAGCTTCATGCATTTTCCTTAAAAAAAAAAAGAATATAAATTAGCAATTCTGAGCCTAGTGGAAAGGGAAAAAGACATATTCGCCTAGGCTTAGGAAGAGAGATTTTATTCACAGATGAACCATCTTTCAGAAGGCCCAGCGTGACCAGTTTGTGACTTGTTAGTGTTTTATGCTTTTTTATTTCTTTAAATTGAACAGTAATCCTGGTAATGGAGCAAAAAGGGGATTAAAAAAAATTCCTAGCTAGTTGGATCCGGGATGAGCCACCCTCAGACTGATCAAGAACCCAGCTCTTTATGGAATCAGAAACTGGCTCTGGAATGATCACTTCTACACCTGCTTAAAGCTGGAGATTATAATCTGAAAAGAATCATTCAAATAGTCAGAATAACAGCAACAAATTTTGGTTCATGCATTTTATCATAAACCATGGACAGACACGATTTTAGAGTCTGTTGGGGTTCTGGGTAATAATATCCAGGGGGCCTGTTCAACAGCGTTCATCACCATTAGCTTATAAATAATGAATAACTTTGTCAGCCCTCGGGGGCCCCCTACTGGCCGGGGCAGCACAAAGTTGCCTGCCTTGCCTGTTAATTAGCAGTGCCGCGGACTGTGGTTGTCTGTTTACTGCTGTAAACTTAGAAACCCAGAGAGATGTATATATGTACTGTACATATACTGACCTGACTGTATTCACACTGTACTGTACTGTATTGTAGTGGTAGCCAAACCTATTGAGACAAAAGTGAAATTCTATGTTTTAATCACATTATCTTGGTCATTATTTAAAAAATAGTGCATGAGAATATGAATAATTTCATGCAGTGAAATTACTTTACAACAAGAATTATTTAGTATGAAGTCATTCCTTCTTCAAAACCTGCTGGATCCGGATAGGCATAGAGTCAAAAAGACTTTGCAGTACTCTGGTGCCTCTCGCTCAATCCATGTCTGCCTGATCGCTTCCTGAAGGTCATGTACAGAAGGTGGCTTCTTGGCTGCTTCTGCTTTCTTTGTTTTATCGTTGTCCAATAGTTTTCTATTCATTTAAGGTCTGGTAAGATAACCCGAGCCATGGCTCTAGAAGCGAATACCATTGTCACATAGTCAGCTTTTCACTATTATTTTTTTTTTTCATTTAATTAGCTCAACTCTTTAGCCAAATGGGCGAGAACTAATAGTTACATCATTTGTTTTCTGCAAAGGCAGAACTATAACACATGGCATGTGTTGTCTTAATACTTTTGGGCACCAGTGTGTGTAAATATGTTGGACTACAGAGGGGGCGGACAGAAACATCTAGTTAACAACTTTCATTTAGGATTCAAATCATCCATCACTGTTTTACAGCCTTCAATAAAACACCAACATTCAATTGGTTTAAAGAGCTGCACGTGGTCACAAATCACCAGACATCCATCCTTCTCCCATTTTTAGAATGATTAGCTTTCTGAATGGATTTGAACTCCAATAATTTAAAAAGCAGAGTAATTAAAATGTTCTTTCTGCTTCCTGACTTCTGCCAGGAATAAACGAGTCTCCTGTGGCCCGCGACTCCAGCTTCAAACCAGTTTAAACTGTTCATTACCAGGTTATCAGGCATAATTGGTTCAGTCAGGCTGAAAAGTCATGTACAGGATTTATACTGTATGTATAGGAAGAATTAGTAAGACTAGAAACTAGGACAATGAGAAACACGAAGAATGCATGGAACGAGACAATTTAAGGGCTTGCATGCAAGATTTGGAAATGACAATTACAAATGAGCTAATGAGAATAATAAAAGGATCATTTTGGTTGGATGTTAATCAGGGGAAGGAACAAGTGGTCTACTTGTTTCAGAGGAAATAAATAAACCAGTGCACATTTGAATGCTTTCTCAGCTCCTAGCACACCTGATTTAACTAATTAACTAATTAACAACCTTTTCTTAATTGAAGTGGGTGTGGCATAGCAAAACACTAAGTTATGCACAGAGATCCTGCAGGAACAAGATTAAGAATAAGAACCACTGAAGTAGACCATGTTGTAGTATCACTTATTTTTCCTAAGGCATTAAAAAGTGTAGCGTGCAAACATACAGTACGATGCAATCAGTAGACACGATTACACAGGACGTCTAGCATCAGTGGGTGTACGAGCTTTCTTGATATTTCTCAACCATATAAATGCTGGCTTTGATATATATTTTTTTCCCTTTTTTGTCGTGAATGCTGTACTCCATTGGAGGTCTTCGGAGGTTTCTGTCTGTATTTACTCGCTGTCTATTACTTTATTGTCTTGGCCTGGATTTCATCTTGGCAGCCTAAAGTTAAGAGTGGTCTTGATTTCTGAAGGTTATGGTCTTAATTTTAGGCATGTTAAGCATTTGGAAATGCATGGAACTTAGTCATGGATTCATATTTCATATGACTTCAATATATTGCTTTTTTGTGTCTGGTTTAACTCTAAAAGTAACTAATATAGCATTTGATGTATTTTATAATGCAATTATGGTGTGCTGTAGTATTTGGCGAAATACTAGATCATATGCCTGAAGTGAGCAAGATGGCAGGCGTGGCTTTATTCGCGCATTGACGGGGTGGAAAATGATACATTTCTTAGCAAGCCAACTTTTAATTAGATGCTCAGTGTGTTACCCATCCTTTAAAAAGTTTCGAGTAGTGTCACTTATTAATGCATAATTAACTACTGAAATTAAGTTTATTACAACAGACTTTGGAAAATACAGTAAATGGGTGATTTTTTTTAGTGAAGGTTTAATCTGTGCAATCAGTTATTATGAATATTTTCTTATCTTGAGCTGGCATATTCTCTCCGCGCATTGCACGTAAAAAAGATTTTATTCGTACCTGGCTAGCGTCTACATTTTCCCTTTGTGTAGAGTGAGGTGGGAAAAATCACAAGTTCTGTAGCATGGAAGAAAATACGTTTCAGCTCCAAAACCCTAGTTTAGAGTTGTAGAGAGTTTTGGTTCAGATGCTCAACATATTGTACATTGTACATCCCAAAGATACCACAATAATTCATATGCATTGGAGATAATAAACAACACTAAAAGGATTCTCTCTCGTCACATTGTCTAGCTCGGCTGCACAAACACGTTCGATTAGGTTGGTGAAATAATCCCTTAATACCCAAAGATAGGGATTGCTTTTGAGAAGATGTAAACACTGCAAATCAGACGAATGAGGAGTCATGTGTCAACAAGGACAAATGTTCTCTTTTTAAGTCACTGTTTAGCTCTCAATTTGCTCTTGCTGTTTTATTTATTTATTTATTTATTTATTTATTTATCAGACACCAATAATGAGGTCCTGAGGACCTATTTGGCCTTTTATTGTGTAGTATTTGATAGATAGATTGATAGATAGATTGATCAAGGAGGGTGAATAACACCACTACTACAATAATATCACTACCACGAATTATTATGTAGTACATTCAAACAAATGAACATTGTTAGTTTAAAGGTGAGTAGAGAGGTCAAACTGCTCTTGTACTGCTTCAGCTGTCAGTCCGGCTTAGATAACTATGACAGGTTGTCTGTAAATAAATGAATAGCTGTCTGTTGTAATAAATGAAAGCCATCATGTATATAAAGATGATGGTGAAAGCCAGACCATGAGGTGAGGCCCATTCGGATATTTATCATTTGATTTATTTTTATTCAATTGCTGTTGCTTTGTGAAGGATGATATGTCCTACAAGCGGTGTTCAAATCAAACTGGGACTTTTGCTTGCGCAAAATAACAAAACAGAGTCATGAGATAGAGTATACTCATATATCTCTTTATAAAATAAACTCCCTTTATTTTTTAAATGAATCCCCTGCTATACTAATGCACTTATCCCAGCGCTTCAGTTTCACTTGTGCTCAGATACCATCAAGGTACAAAGTTTTCTCAGTACGCCAGAGGCATGATCGGACTCCCTGCTTCACGTCTGAAACGCTGGCCTCCCAGGAACTCCTTTACTGGCCCAAACATGTGGAAATGGCGAGGTCAGCCCTTTACGGTGGTTAGGGCTAGATGTTCCTGTAACATGCAAGTGGTGTTTGTGAATGATTGTGTGTACAGTTCTGACAGACAGATGCAGCTCTTTCACTGTTTGGTCACAAGTTATCCGTCGATGTCCAAGGATCACTCAGTGTTCACGAGTATGACTGTCCTATGCTCTTCTTTAAAAGGTTTTCACCATTCAAATGTTTTACTGCTACTTCAAGTCTTCTGTAAACGCCAATCGGTTTTACGCATTCATTCACCAGAAATTTCACCACAAGTCCTGGTTTGACTTGAACACCCCTCGGAGTTGTAAAAAGTTAGAAAAAGCTATTAAAATCCATTTTTTAGTTTAATCACTGACTCATCACTGGTTGGCATATAATATTACTCAGGACCATAGGTCTGATATTTCTTAGGACATTTCTTAAGACATATCTTAGGATATTTTTAATCGCCCACTGGGGCGATTTATAATATTAATCTACCTTTTTATGGTTTCAGAAAAGATTTCCCTTTAAATAGAAAAAGTAACTAATGTGGCAAGTCACTAAAGAGAAACCATAAACCCCAAACTAGGACAGAAATTGCTTTTACCATTAAAACATCATCAGTACGTGTGGTATATTCTAAACAAATATTAGCTAGATTGATTTGTCGAGTCCCCCCGTGAGGGAAACTGAACTGTAATGCTTTCATATGCTTCCTAAAATTGGAGATTCCTGTGGGGAGGGAAGGACATAAACGGTAACGCATGAATAAAGAGTCCCGTTCGAGCTTAATGAGCTAATCTGTTTAATGCTAACTCTGTGTCACCCAAAGAACATCTTCATGCCTTTCTACAGACAGCGGCCCGCAGCAGGGAGATATAAATAGGGCCCTAATAGATTAATTAGGTTTCCGTGATTTGTTGCTCTGCTGTTTTGAAGCAGACACAACAGCTGGAAGAAAGACTTCCTGAAGCAGTGACAAATAACTGCAATTTCTGTAGATGCACAACAATCTTAGCGAACAGAAGGAGCAAGCCGCATGGCAAGAGAGCGATGACAAAAGACTGTAAACTAAATATCTACACATAACTATATATTGTCTATGTAAATATAAAATCATTAAGCACTGGCAACTCATCATACTACTCATGAGTCACTGCTTCAAAATTTTATACAGTAACGCCATTACAAGATTTGCACGAATTAAGATCGATGCAAAGCCAGAATGTTAATGCTATCAGCTCAGGAAAAATGATAGAAACTCTTTGACTAACCCAGCAGAAGACAAACTTTCAATCAATAATCTCAAAACAAGCCAGAAAAAAATTCCGATGTATCTTGAAATATTATGAAATATTTATAAATTTTTCTCACGTCTCTGTGAGTGACATGAGGTGATGTAACAGCAAATACTGTGCACGCTGAGAGACTAATAACTTGTGTTTCAGGTTTCTCCATTTTTTTTTCGACAATAATAAGGAGATATTTGAAAAAGTGAAATGTCAGCCTGTAAATAGCGCAGAATATTTTCATTATTTAACACACACTGTACACAGCAAAAATGATAGCTTAGCAAGTGACAATGTCAATGTTGTCACATAGGTCTGATATTTCTCAGGACAATTTTAAACCAGAAACATGACTTTTCATCCAATGTTTTGCTTATTTCAAACTTTACACCGCATAAAACTAATTTATGTACCAATATTTAAAGCTTGAAATTAATAAAACAATGCCTAGTTGTAATCATATGATATTTTGTATATTTAAATTTCATAATAAAATACAGGAAAATGTGACTATATTGATTTTTTTGTAATATCTAATAATAGTGATAGTATTTATTACTCAGTACTAGAAGTTCAGGTTTAATGAATCTATTGGTTAAATATACAGTAATGTGCAAAAATCTTAAGCCATCCCTAATTCCTTCAGATTAAATTAAAGAAATGGGAACAGATCTTTTACTGTGACCGGCTGGGAAGACTGGAATTTAAAAACTAGTTGTTTATGTAACAGTTTTAGCAGCAACCTCATTTCCCCTCTCGTCTGTTCCAACCACTCAGCATTCAGCATCACCAGTATATTAATCACTGCCCTGATCATCTGTCATCACCGGCACCTGTTTCTCACTGGTTCATGTATTAAGTTAGATGTATTTTATGCTTGAATGATTCATACTGTAAGTCACTGTGTGGCTTATCAAACAAAAACATTTCTCTGAAATTGATCAGGTACTTCTGGAAGCATGAACAACTATTCCTTAAAACCACCTTAAAAATACATGAAAGCAAAAAAAATTAAGAAATGAGGGATGGCTCAGGTTTTGACCTGAACTATGAAAGCTCCTGCTAGACAGAAACCTGACATGTTATAAAGTGTGCATGGCTTTCAGGAGATCTATTTCTGTTTTCGGAGCAAAAATAAACAGAACGTTTGGCCACGCTGTGTCAGAAATGTCACTTAGCCAAAATTAATTTCTTGTTTATAGTAAACTGTTGTATAAAAGCAATTGCGCTCAAGCAAGAGAGCACCAGCTGTGATTACATACTGAATACTTGCTTTGTGTGCCACTGATTTAATCTATGCTGATAACCACAATAATCCAGTTTCCTCCCACAGTTCAAGGACATGAGGTGTAAGCTGATTGGGGTATGACTGGGTGTGAGTTTGGGCGTCGTCATGGATTGGCACCCATACAAGATGTACCCTGTCTTTTGTACTAACTCCCTGAGATAGTCACCCTATACTGGATAAGCAGTATAAATAATGCATAAATAGATGGATGGATGCATGGATGGATGGATGGATAGTCACTATGTGGAATGTCAAATGACATAGACCCAAAAGTGACCACATAGAGCCACCAATGATTATCCAAATAGAATGAAATGACAAATGCCAATTTAAAAAAATGCTTTACATTCTAAATTTTATGATACATGCATTTTTTTTTTTTTTTTGGATTTTCCTCTGATTTTCTCCCTAATTTAGTCGTGTCCAATTCCTCCCCGTCACTAGGGGGCTCCCACATTAAGGCTACTACTACCACTCAGCCGGGAGGGCCGAAGACTATCACGTGTTTCGAACCACTTGATGCCAGCCGACCACATCTTTTCAAACTGCTCGCTCGCGCACCATTGGGGGGGGGGGCAGCGTAGCACACTCGGAGGACAGCGCTATCCGCTCCCTCTGTTGCGCGAGCTCACAGACTCCCCTGACTGGCTACTAAGTACTAAGTACCTCTTATCCACCCCCCTCTGAGACAGCTCGGCCAATCAGCTCTCTCTAGACCTCCGGCTGCGCGAGGTTACAGCATCACCCGGGATTCGAACTGGTGATCTCCGGATGATAGGGCGAGCGCTTTTACCACCGCCTCCTGTATATTTTTTGTGTGAATTTTGCTCCAAATATTCTTATTAGTTCCTGACTTTCCTAACATCTTGTCTAATTCCACCCTTGACTTGTTTTGTCCTTGTGTCTCCGCCCTATACAGTAAAAAACTCACCATGCAAACATGGCTCACCATTTCTTCAAGAACCAATCATTTGTTCTTACTCTTTGTTGCATCTCCACAGAGTGTCTGAGCGCTAACACTTGTGCTGCTCAGTTTTAACGATGTGACAGAAGAAACAGAATGTCACTGAGATCATCCACTGTGAGCTTTATCTACTGCTGTCCAGTTCCCGAGAAATGGCCAGACACACTGGGTTGAGTCGTGGAGGTGGCTTCCTGGCAGAAAAAAAAAAAAGAGAAGAAAGAAGAAGCCAACCCTGGTACCAATTAGAGCCGGACTCTTGTTCACATTTCGCCCCCCCCCACGAGGCGTCTCCTACTGGGAAGTATAGAAGCAGGTGTGACTGCCCTTCTGCACTAGTAATAAGCACCACTCCTGTGCTGCTATAGAGGAGCTCTTAACAATCAGAGAGAGCTGGGTCACTTTAACCTGCGTCAGACAGTTGTGTGGGTGTTCGGGAAGAAGAAGAAGGAAAAAAAAGGGATAAGAGCCTGGAAGCAAGCTGCAGTTTGAGGTTGATATGACTAGAACAGTGGGGTTTCTGAGAGATTCAGGCAAAACATGATAAGCACAACTCCAAGGTCATGTAATAACTGGCCTGCTTTATTTATCTTGATTAATTTACCATTCTAAGCAAAGCTAGAGTACAATCATATATATTTTTTTTATTTCCAAGACCTATTTCTTTTCAATTTACACTCAGTTTTCCATTATGTTAAAAAAGGAAAGATAACACAGACAGGCGATGTTGAACACACTGCAAAAGATAGATCTTTATTTCGTTTCAGCTCGTGACAGTAAAAAGTTAACAAGTGCAATAACGACAAAACTGAATCCAAACACTTTATACGGCCGTAAAAACCCACATCAAGAACAGGTGCACTGCCACACGACACCTGGAGTGAAGTACACGTGCCACTACGACGCAATTGGTGCTAGGTGTACGATAGTTTTGACTGTAAGGCAACTTACCACCATCAACAGTATCGACTACTGTTCCACTGAGGATGTTCCCGGCTGTTAGGAGGATATTTTAGAGTCACCTAAAACACCGATAACGATATCACAAAACAGGTTCTTTCTATCACAACGTAATGCAACACAATACTGTGCCTTATTGCAAGTCGACTAACTACTCATTGACTCACCTCAAGTCAGTGCATGTTTTCCACACGGGAAATAAAGCTACCGGCAGGATTTCTAGCGACGGTGCATTCACATTGCTGCTAAAGCAAGAGTTTGTGTCATGTCATGTCGGGTTAAGCTAAAAGCTTAGCGGTAATGAGAGGCAAGAGGTATTCCTAATCACTTTTCTTAGTACTTCTGTTCTTCATTCTGTACTCACGTCTATGGATATGTGTTGAAAAAAAAAAAATTAAGCGCAGAAGAAGACACCCTAGATTTACTCCAAATAAACGGTCTCATTTCGCGACAATGTAAATGCACCCTAAGGCCAGCCTAAAGAACGACAAAAAAAAAAAAAAAAAAAGCTCGATGAGGCAATATTACCACATAATCAAGTAAATCATTAGAAACAATCAGACATCCACTGTAGGTCTTCGTGATTTTCTAGCGTGAAATATTGCTTTATCTGACATTCTCAACTTCAGTAGTTCAGAAGTACTTCGCTGTATTGCAGGAGTACACAAAGCGTTGTCAAGGAGTGATGTTTATGCGTGGATACAAACTGTTGTACGATAGTTTTTTCAAAACCCATCTTGAATCTCAAAATGCTTCTTTTTTTTGGTTGGTTAAGTCTCAGATTTCACATTTCTAGCCAAATTCCTTGAACGTCAAAAGCACTACAGGAACCAGTACAATCGTTGAATAAATAAACAAAAAAATCCTCTGCTGAGAAGTATAAAGGAACATTCAGTATCTCGAGTTAGTCTTGTATTCACTGCAGTCTCGACGTCCATGTCAACTTGTGTTGTGAGTATCATAAGAGAACACACATATCCCTTTGACCCGCGCAGCCATTTTACAACAGGATGCTTTGCAGCTGAAGGGTTGGAGATATGTAGCACTTCTCCTGTAGCGCAGATAGGGATCAGGCGATCCGACGACTAGGTTAAGTAGGTTTCCTCACTGAACATCACAGTGGAGCAAAGAATAAAAAAAATAATAATAATAATTTTAAAAATCCACAAAACAATATAAACCCAGAGCGAGTCATCCGGTGAAAAGTTTGTGAACTTTCTGTGGCTACTTCTCCTTGGCTTCGGCTGCCCAAAGTACATCCTAATGCATCAAGCTTCAAGTATCTAAATGGAGAAAAACAAAAAACACATTTTGTAATTTCTGTTTTCTTTACATATTTATTACAAATTTAATGTTTAGTCATAAAAGTAAGACAGAAATGTACTACAGTAAATTACAGTATATAGTATACAGTACATTTGACTGACAGATGAGCAGAACATAACAACAGCCAGGTTTACATAATTATAGCTTATTATTGTTTTAGTACTGTTATGTTTTTTTTTTTTACTGTAAAGCACACTTTGTTAACTTGTTGTTTTAAAGCATGTTATATAATGTAAATAAATTTAGATTTGATCTGATTAATAAAATAAAGAAACGGAATCACTCTGTAAGCATTAAGTGAATCTGTTTTTACATTTTTTTTCTTTTTTACAGCTACTGAGGTTATAAATGCAAAAAAAAAAATCACACAGAGCTCTTCACACAGGCATTATTGCTGTTCCTTGTTCCTTATTTAAAACCTATTAATATCTAATCACATGCTAATTGCTTCCATCCAAGGTAGCAGAAGACTCTGATCCGGATCTGTGGTGGATGCTATGCGGATCTGCCAGAGGCGAAGTGGATCCAAGTCAGATCCGGATCGGAGTTGTCTGCCCGCTGGGATGTTACTATGTGACACTACTACAACAAACATGTTGAACACAAAGAAAAGGCTAATCCCTGGCAAAAGATAAGACCTGAAGTTAAATCTGATTGGCCATGACATCACTACAGTGACTTTGCTATTGCAACAGTGGTAACACTATTGTTAGCCAAATATGTTAGTTAATTAGTTCATTAGCACAAAGCTGTGCTTAAGTTGAAAACATATTATAGATCTGTCATTAAATCTTTCATTATACATATGATATAGATCATGATACCTTGCATGTTTTTAGTATTATATCTTGATGTTAAACTCAAAGGTTAATGTTACACTCGTAATGTTATGTAGATTTAATTCTAATAGTTCGTTGCAATAAGATGAGATCTATAAGATGAGATCTAGTACACTATTATAGATATTTAAAAAAAAATTATTATAATTTAAAATGTTAAATTCATTTAATACTTATCTGTGTACTAAAGCTTTATTAGTTTTTTGTATGTGTAGATTAGAAATGCAGAAATATGTTTAAAATGACTAATCCACTAATGTAATTGTATGAACATGATACTAAGTAAATATGGCTTTCTGTGATCTGTATGCCTACTTAATAATCTTTAGCCAGAATTAAGTTCTATATTCACATCTGGATAGCAATTAACAAAGCATGTCAAGTTTGCATTAAATTGTTTTTCATATTAACTTGAATTTTGGTTTGATTTCATTTTATGACTTTATTCGTAAGTTAAAAAAATAAATCAGATTTCCTAACATTAGCATCTCAGCAAAATCAAAAAAAGAAAATCTGTAGGTGAAAAAAAGGAGCATATTATGTAAAAGACCAGTTTTCTGGCAAGAAAGAAGCAGGTGCGATAAAGGGACTGTGGCTGGTTCTGAAGGATGTTCAGTAAAACTAAGCAGCTAATTTCCTTATAAAATGGCACAAATTGTACCTGAGACTATTGTTTATTCAAGTGAATAGTCATTACAATGATTATTTACTTTGTTTAAATAATTACTGTTTACTGCTTTTAAAAGGGTGTTTTTAATTCACAATTTTTATGACATCCTTACACTACAGTGTTTTTTTTTTGCATGTACCTAAGACTTTTGCACAGTACTGTATATTAGCAGTTGAGAATGTAGAACATATGGGACCTGTCACATCGAATTAGGTAATAAGTCACATTTTGGGTGATTTGAGAAATGCATATTTTTTAGATTCCTGGTTCAATAACCATAATTTTGATGCCAAGTTTATTACTATATCAGTACTGGCCGGTGTGAGTTTGTTTATGAGGTGGGCCTCCGACAAAAGGTAAAAATCCTATTGTCTGAAATATTTTAATAATGATGCCTCAAACTTCAAAACAATGTTTATGATTAAAATTTTCTCAGTTGCATTGAAAAATCAGGAGGATAACGTATTTATCAACCAATTTTGGACAGAATTGAAAATTTGAAACATTTCAGCTACTGCACTCTATTAGCCGTAGCACACAACTAACCTGTGTGACTTATGATGGATTACATATTACGTTATATTACACTTACGGTACCTATAATTTTGGCTTTTATATTAATATTATTATTTTATTACATTATAGTGAGCAGTGTTGTGGGACGTTACTTTTTAAAGTAACTAATTACATTACAAAATTACTGTCTTTAAAAAGTAATCAGTTACATTACAGCGTTACTTTCTGGTAAAAGTAACTAGTTCGAGTACTTTTCCATTTTAGAAAATGAAAACTCCTTTGTGTTTCCTCATGCATGTTGTTTTAGTCAAGACCTTTATAATTATTCTACCATCATCACTCAGCGAAGTTTGGCCCATAATCTGTTAACTACTAATACCCCTATCTCACCTCACGCGGTGGCCGTACGTACGGTTCATCGTGATTCCCCGCGGGTTTTTGCGCTGTGATTAGGTTTCCATGCGTCTGTCTTTGCATAGTCAAACCGCATAGGTGAGATAGGGGTATATCAGAGGGGGGCGAGCTATTGGGGGCGGGTTTGTAGAACGACTTTCTTTCTCACACACACGCACACTAATGGATTGGGAATGACTGCTGTCTGGCTCACGGATTACATAAATTGTTTGAATAACGGATTACATTTGTGAAAAAGTAACTAAGTAACTGAATACTTGAATGGCGGACCTAATGTGTTAGATGACTCGTTACATCAAAAAAGTAATCCGAGTAATCTAAGTGTTACTTTGTTACACCCAACACTGACAGTTTTTAAACAACTGATTTTTGAAACTGATTGTTTCAAAACAAATTGCTCCAGTTATTTGAGTGTAAATTTGTAATTCTTGTATGTAATATTAATTTTAATCTAACCTGTAAATGAAAATGTGTGCATGTTAATTTTATATAACCATTTCTGTTCATCTTTTTGAAGAAGGCCGACAGTTCCACAGTGCTCTGTATGCATGAGCAATTGAGCCTACAGTGATGAGCCAGAGAGTATTATCATGCCTAATTAAATCTTAAATATTCGTGTTTATAAGGATGATAAATGTCTAACCCAGTGTAGCAGACTGGTCTTTGCCCTCTCATGCACATGGTCCAATTCTCCTGGCTTTAGGCTTCGTGACATTTCCATCCTTCTGTACTTCTATGACCTAGTTTAAAACATGATTCAGCCCTCATTTATAATGCATCGCAAAGAGCTTTTAAGCAATACTGATGTGGAAAGAGGGTCAGTCAGCTTTGGTGATGTGGGAGCTCTGCTTTTTCAGAGCAATCCCCAAGCTAGACACGATTAATGCTGAAAAGCCAAAATATCAGTCTGTATTGGTTAAATAATTTAATTTTAAATGAACTCAATAAGTGTGCATAAGACTAGACTATTAACCAACTCTTACAATTATTAGATGGTGAAGATGGAGGTTAGTGTATTAACGATCAAACTCAACAAATAGAAACCAAAAAGGGTCCTAAATATTGTCATGACAGACTTTGCGGCATGAAAAAAAAAATCATTTGTTCATACTGATTGAGAATCTGTCCTATAAGTTGATTTTCATTACAATGGCAGAATGAAAAGCCAAGTGTACCAAAAAATATAAGCATACACACTTCAGGTACAATATTTATTGCTATATATAATATATTGACAATATGATATCATTATTAATTTTATATGAATATAATATAAACCGTACTATTTGTCTTTTCTTGAAGTGTGTATACATTTTCATTTTCTTGGCTGACTTTGTGTGTGTATCTTGAAGTGTGTATACATTTTCATTTTCTTGGCTGACTTTGTGTGTGTATATACTGTACTGTATATACCTGAAAAGCTTGTAACCTTATATTTTATGTATGGAAAATTAAATAAAGTGCTTCTTAAATATTCGTAACATTACACATTCCGCACCCAGACCTAGACCCAGACAGCTTTCTGACCACATCTGTGTTCAGTTACAGTAAACAGCAGATCACTGATTCAGGTGGACTAGAATTTTTTATTTATTTATTTTTTGGAATCCACTCAAATTTTAAAACAGGTTTCACACTTGACCACACGTACCGATCTCTCTGAGCACACTGCCTCAGGTTTGGAAAAAAAAAAAAACTGTCCTGAAAAGCAGGCCTCAGCAGTAATGCTCAGTAATTACTGAGAGGGTTATTTCAAATCAGATAAATCCTATGTTATCTAATACAAGGATTTACACACTAATGTCCATCTTTGGAGACTGTCTCGTTTAGCTGATTTAATCTCAACAGACCAGAGGTGATGTGTTCTCAGCACTGGTTCTTAATAGTGTTCTCACAGTATTTGTGGAAATATACTGTATATATTACTGCATATCTGTACATTATATACTTATTATATATACACTTTTCTATATATAATTCTACCATAGTCTAATACATATAGTTTGGACCAAGTCATGACAATAGTACCATGTGCAATCACTATCAACAAAACATTTTAAGATTCAATTTCGCCTGCTAATATTCCCTGGGTCTTTACTGTATAAGTCTGTAATATTAGCCTCACATTACTGGCTCCACATTTCTTCTTAAGGAGCCTGACAAAAGCAGCTCAGAAGTGCATCTATCTCTTTCCACACTGTGAGCACTTTTTTTTCCTCCTCTCTTCAAAGGCCAAAACACATCATTACATCTCACGCTAGATTCCTCCCGCCTGCCTCAGATCACTTTTCAGACCCTTTCGGAATGAGGAGCAAGTGGTTTATTGCCATTTTTGGAAGTAAATTATGTTCTGTGGACAGTTTTTTAGTTTTCCTCTAGCATTAGAATGCAAAGCATTTCGCTGCCGAATGACTATAGAATAAACCTGATCAAGTGAATATGAGGAATTTGGGTCAGTGGCCATGTGACAGGATTTCAGGTTACTAGTATATAGTATATTGTGTATAAAATCCCATGTTCAAGAGTTATTATGACTGGATTTTGAAACATCAATAGCGATGCCCAATTGCAGGCTAAATGCAAATATGCACTGTAATTAAAACATTTTAAATGTACCTTCAGAGTAATCTATATTTTACATCATTAATGTTCTTTGTGAAATCAGACCTATGAAACATATGGCACAGAATAATAGACGTTTCGTTCTCAGATGGTCCCAGATGGTAACACCTTTTATCTTCCAACAGCAGACAAGAATGCCTTGGCAAATTCTCCATGTATAGGTGTCACTGCTGTTCTGAGAATGATACACAACTTAAATAACATTTGGCTAGTGGGTCCTGTTTCCTACTGATCGACATGTAGGAGGTCGGCTGACAAATTGTGCACAGCAACATATGGCCTACAGGCAGTACTTGAATAAAATGTGTTTAGATTCCCCAATGTACACTTACTGTACAGAGCTGAAGTTGATTTATTAACAAAACAATTTCTCAATATTCAAGTCTCAATGTTTGATATATGTTTTCATCTTAAATGCTTTGATTCTTTCCAGATGTTACATTCATATCAAAAGTCAATACACTTTAGTGTGTGGTTAGCACTTTTGAGGAACGAAGTCACAACATAAGAAAGCAATTTAAAAGTAAATCTAATTAAACATTTTTTTTCCTGATTTGACCCACCTGACATGATGACCAACGGACATGTGCTGCATTTACATTAAATTCGGGAATCACTAGGGATCATCTGACTCGATATTATCATGATACCTCGCTGTTGATTCGATATATTACAAGTCTATACATAGCATCATTTTATAAATATCATAAATAAATATTTTTTTCTGGTGGTTCATCTGATATAATTGTTATTTCTACAAAATCTAGCAAGTAATTCACTCGTGCTACCTGCCAATGTGTGAATTGTGTAGAATGCGTCACCTTTAGGATTATAGATGAATAAAAACATTTTACCACCTCAAATACAAGCATATATAAATTTCAAATTAATTTTTTAAAATCGATTTTGGACTCAATATGGCAATGAATTGCCACACAAAAGTATCAGCATACATAACTAAATAGATTTTTTTCTCTAATCTTTGGTGTACATGGGGCGACAAGATGGCAGCAAATTCGTTTCCTGCCTCGGAATTCCTGGAGTTTGCATGTTCTCCCTGTGCTTGTTGGGTTTCCTCCGGGTTCTCCGGTTTCCTCCCACAGTAAAAAGACATGCAGATTAGGCAAATTGGCATTCCCAAATTGCCTGTAGTGTGTGAATGAGTGTTGTCCTGTGATGGATTGGCACCCTGTCCAGGGTGTACCCTGCCTAGTGCCCTAAGTCTCCTGGGATAGACTCCAGGCCCCCCCACGACCCTATATAAGGACAAGACATATAAACAATGAGTGAGTGAGTGAGTGAGTGGCTTACATGGACCTTATTATTTCAATGTGATAATATGAATATGCAAATAAAATACCAATTAGAATGCAAATTCATCATGTAAACACTACAAACGGAACAGACTGGAACTTTTGGTAATGCGTTCAATGGGAAAATCATAGCCATTGCAACGCCTGACCTGAATGTTTTCTCTTTCACTGGATGAAATATTATTTCTGCCATGTACAGTATGATTGCAATTCACATGAAAGCCACTGGAGCTCTTACGGTCACCTCCTCTGGGGCCTTAAACCTCTCCATTAACATGCATCATTCCATGAGCGATCATTGTGTCAATGGAAAATTTTCCATTTCGTTAGTAATAACAACTCTTTCCAAGCAGTCTTTGGTTTGGATGGACTTTCATTCACCGGCTCCTGGTCTTTGGCAGAGAAACAGGGCATTAACACGTTTAATATTCATCATGAGCTATAATGGTCCTCTTGCATGATTTTCAAGCTTATAAATTGCAGTAGCAGTAAGTGACCATGGGTTAATTTTAAAGATGAAGGGTAAAAAAAAAAAAAAAAATTCCCCTGGAATGGTATGGGTTCATTTTGGTCCTCTACTTTTACTGAATGAATTGAATTATCTCAAAGTTGGAAAAATCTTCTTCTTCTTGAATATATGCTTCACAATGGGCAGAGCCACTTAATAAATGTCAAAATATAGGTAGATTTTGATTATATTTAAGCAGGTAAAGCTATATAATGACGACACGGTGGCTTAGTGGTTAGCATTCCTGCCTTGGGGTCTCTGTGCATGGAGTCTGTCCATGCTTGGTGGGTTCCCTCCGGGTACTTTGGTTTCCTCCCACAGTCCAAAGACGTGCAGATTAGTCTAATTGGCATTCCCAAATTTTCTGTTGTGTGTGAATGTTGACTGGAGGTCCTACTGTACCACAATCATAAAGTGGAAATACATACAATGGTAAATACAATTGGCCTAAAGAAAAATTGGTTCAAGAAATATTGTTCATGTAACCACAGCTATTCGAGAAGACTTACACATCCACAACAGGACTGGATAGTAAAATGAGTGAGTTAATTAGAATTACCTCAGTAATTCCACAAACTAGCAGAAATTACACTGTATTGTATTGTATGTGTTATCAGAACAATAAAATACTAATTTCACATGAACAGTTTTTCCACAATGTCAAACTTAAACTGTGCTGGTTTGATTCGCTTCCCCCCCCCCGCCCCCCCGTTCCAAAGAAAAAGTAGGTAGAGGCGTTTTTATTTTTAAAAATGCAAAAAGTGAACAGGGCTAAAAGTGAACTCAGGCAGAAAGATGTGGAACAAACTGAAATCATAGGTAGCTGCCAAGTGAATTATGCTATCTTGCTACCACCTAGCCTACGCAAACCTGATCCAATACTGTGCAAGATTAGAAAACAATAAACTAGAAAATATGTACAGTATATGTAACTTATTGTTAAAATGGACAGATCTCTACAGAAAAATGAGCATTTTAAGAATGATTTTCTAATTCATATAATTTTATATGACCATATGAAAATCTGCATCACTTCCTTGGGTTGGTGTGAATTCTGTCTTCGAGTGGCTTAAGCAGACTCACCATGCTGTGGAGGTCTGGAAGGTCAAGAGGGTAGGACTCTCCACCTCTTCTCTTAAACTCTGTCTGGGATGACGTTGTTGGCGAGGGCCGTGGCTCAGACTCGTCCCTGAGCTCGGCTCTCCCTCCTGCGCTACGGCGACACTGTGCCACTGGTTCCTGGCATGTTTCAGCCATCGACCGCCCAGTCCCCACTTCTCCAGATAGACACGACACACCTCATAGTTCATGGCTGAATAGTATAAGAAGTCCAAAGCCAGCAGAACCATGACGAAGAAACCGTAAACCCACACGCCGATCAGAGCGGTGTAATTACTGCAACAATTAGCAGAGAACAAGACAAGAAGAAAGCAAGAGCATTATTATTTAGGTAAATTCATTAATTTTATTTACATATATATATATACAGTAGGATGAAATGCTGTTCTCCAAAAACAAGTAAGCTTAGAATCAGAGGAGCAAAGTGGTTTGTCAAAGGATCCAAACAGATCAGCATAACTCGAATATCCTTTTTCTCAGTTACAGTTAGAGCATATCTTGAATCGTCCTTAAAAAAACTTTAAGTGCATTTCTCAAAAGAATTGATACAAACAACCCAACACAATGGATGACCTGCAAAAGCCTGTGACTTGCTAAAAATAGTAAGTCTATCTCTCAAAAATACATATTTATGTCAATGAACACGTCAGCAGTCACAGTGCACCAAAAAGGTAATGAAGATGCTTAGCCATATTGTCAGTATAACAGTGCACTCTGTATGTGTTTTCTGATCAAAACAATGGCTAAGCTTTGATGGCAATAATTACAAATACACAAAGCTGCACTTTGCCTGTATGGCATTATTATTTGTGAGAGACCGATTGCAAGAGATTAGACAGTACTCACTTTTATGCATTTACAGATTGTCACAGGAAGACTGGTCTATGGCAAGTGTGGCATGGGTGTCTAACTGTGTGGATTTTGCAATGAGGGATTCCTCTGGGTATTCTGGTTTCCTCCCACATTCAATGTGCAGACAGGGAAGGCTAACTGATTCAAACATTTTGCATGAACTGATGTATACAATGAAATAATGCTTTATTGTTTGGGGGTAAGAAGCAGTGTAATACCTTTTGATCAACATGACATAAGATACTAATAATGTAGGAAAAGGCAGCAGTACATTTGACTGTGCTATTTGGTAAAAAGAATGAGAATGTGCATTTATGATGTGCACTCTATGATGTGAAGTTTGTACAAGTTGAGAAAAACTGTAATAGTGAGCCATTGCCTCCACCAGTATGACCCACATTATTTTCCAAAGATTTTGCACCTAAAAACAAACACCAACAGTAACAAAAACAATTGTAGGTTAACTACAATTAACCTACTAACTAACTACTACTATCACTCACTATCGATGGGAAGTTTGAATCATTTTAGTGACTCGGTTCTTTGAATCTAGCTCATCAAAATTAATGAATCTTTTTTTGAGTCATTTAGTTCCTTTCGTTCTTTTGATCAGAAATAAAATAAAATGTTACATTTTCAATAAACAGAAACAAAACAAGTCTACATATACAAATTTTGGCCACAGTTCCTGTAATGAAGATATTACAATGCAGTTAAGGACATATTATTATAAACAGAATGAGCAGCTCACCATCATATTATCTTCTAGTCCGATTCGTTTGTTCTTTTGAATCTATCGCACTTCATAGCGTCTGTGGGAGTCACGTGACACAAGAACGAACGATTCGGACCAAAGACTCAAAGGTAATTATTCATTTCTGTTTCCTGTACACTGAGGTTTTGCGATGATTTGCGCATGCGCGCCCAGTAGAAAATGAACAAATCACTCTCCGAGAGTACTCTGAGACTACTTCTGAGTCACGTTAAAGATTTGTTCCAAAAGATTGAATCATTCATGAATGACACATCACTACCACTCACTCATCGTCTATAGTGCTTTATCCTGTGTATAGCGCTCAGCCTATCCCAGGAGACCCACGAGACGGGGCACAACCTGGATGGCGTGCCAGGGCATCACAGGGCACACACACACACACAGACACACGCACACACACACACACACACACAGACACACATACACACTCATATGCTAGGACAATTTGTGAATGCCAATTTGCCTAATCTTCATGTCTTTGGACTGCTCAAGGAAACCAGAGCACATGGAGGAAATCCACCAAGCATGGGGAGGACATGTAAAAATCCATGCACATGGACCACGAAGAGGAATCAAACCCGGATCCTGGAGGTGCAAGGTGGCAGTGCTAACCACTAAGCCACCCTACAGTACGTACATGCTGCCCTACTGCTACTAATAATAATAACATGAGGTAGACATTTATTTATAACATTTATTTGAAAGAAGAAAATAAATAGAATGGTAAATGATGTTTCAAATAGCTTTCTGGGACAATAATGAATTATTTCAGAATGGGCAGTAAATCCCTAAAGAGAATAGAAGAGCGTTTAATTCATCTAGGCAGAAAACAGACCTGTACTTGCAAGAATGAAAAACAACAATCTAATTTATTTCTAAAGTGATGTAATTAAAATAGAGGTCATATCCTTTTGCATCAAAGAAAGCTCCACAGAGTAATCTACTTGGCTTGGGTACACACACACACACACTATTCTGTGACTGAGGAGGCCCTGGAGGCTCGAAGCCTGAAGTGTGAAATGACATTTCTACACCTGCTTAATGCCATGACAGAATTACATGTTTGCTTAATGAACAGGTCTTTTATCTCATTTTCAAGAACGAGTACATGTGATTGCTCATGGCTCAAACGGATGTTGGCGAATACAGTCATATCAAAATGTAATGCGTACATACAGCACATGATTATTCTATTAAAATGGTGCTAATACTCTCTACAGTATGCACATCTGATTGAATCACTGAATCACCTTGTAGAATGACAGCTCATTTATTCAATTTCTTTAGTCTTTCACTGGTGTCTTAATATTAATGTCTAGATTTGTGAATTAATAGTTGCATTCAAAATTTTGGGCACCCCTCACCAAATCACAAATTTTCCATTTTTTATTTTCTTAAAGAAGAACAACCACTACTACAAACGTAAAAAGTACTTTTTCCTTTATATTGTATGAATCTGGAAAAAAAAAGAAAGAATATGGTTTATACACTTTGCGTTTAATAATCAGTTTATGGCATTTGAAAGAAACCCTTATCCTTATATAACTTACACTTTATCACATTCTTTTGTTCTTTTTCTACATGAACAATTGAAGATTAGGAGCCTTGCTCAAGGGCCAAACAGTGGCAACTTGGTGATGCTGGGGTTTGAACCTGGGACCTTCCTAACAGTAGTCCAATAACTGATGAGCTACCTCTGATCTTATAAAATAGTCAACATGGCATATGCAATAATTTGGTCCCTCTTCCATTTGTGAAGTATCCGAACATAATTGCCATGTTAGGTCTCAATCTTGTAAAAATGTATACAATGCAAGACTCTTTGTATCATGCACACACTGATGATTTAAGACATTGTGTATAGTAGCCATTCTGCATACTATCCACTACCCCCCCTGCTCCCACCCCTGAATTCCCAACAGTATTTGACTGATGGTACTTCGAGTCAATAACCTTGTGAACCAGTGTACGGATAATTTTATTGATGGAGACTTAAAAGCACTTATGTAAGTCACTCTGGATAAGGTCGTCTGCCAAATGCTGCGAATGTAAATATAAACGTACTGTAAAATTTAAAAATAGATTACTTTGAGTGGAACTTCCATCATGAATGAAAAAAAAGATTGTCTCTAGCGAGAATAAACAATTTGTTAATTGCACTTCACAAAGCAAGAATAAGGGCACGCCACTTGGAAAGGCTTGAGCAGAGTTAATATTAGGCTGGCACATTCTGAATAGTCACAGTAAAAAAAAAAAAAAAGTCAGTAAATGTGATAAAAACTAGTTTTATGTGAAAACAAATCATGCTTTGCATACATATAAATGTCCAGTCTTCAGACAGCTGGCAGAATAAGCGAGTTACAATAGCATCCAGGAGAGAAACATCTATCGATCTCTACTCAAGCTTTATTGCTATGCAGGCCTGCAGGCAAACATTTAGTTATTTTTTTAAATTTGTGAAATGGGAAAATTTTCTCCATTAGCATATTATGCATATTATAATACAGCAAAGCGGGCTCACAGACTAGACAAAGCTGCATGTTCTTACACACATAATGTCGAGGGGAAAAATTGCTTCATCAGTGTGTTAAGATATGATATATCAACAATCATTTCAATAGACTGCATACTAAAGTAGGTAATTCATTATATAATGAGGCTAATATTATGTGAGATGTTATGAACAATTAAACCTGATCATGCCCTTCGCTCATTCCTGACAAAGTATCTTCTTCTTTATTTTGAAGCAAGTTAGGCAATCGGGTTTAAAAAATGAACACTCTTATTCTAAATACAAGTTTTCACAAACTAATATCTCTTCCAAAATTTTAACATGGTCTAGGTACCTGTACCATGGTGTGCAGTGATGTGGAGTTTTTGGCAGTACCATTGCTCCTATTTGTTGAAAATAGTACATAGTACTACATTTTGGTACATGGTTTGAGCATAGTGCTGTAGTATAGTACTATGGAACATGTGCCAGGATATTGTCAAAAAATATGTTATACTGTACGTATTTATGTACCAAAATGATAATATTTATATAGTACAGGTATAGCACCATTGTACCATTTTTTTTTATTTTGCAAAACTTGGTGTCACTTGGTGCAAAGTAACCTGTAAGGGTACAATTTTACCTGTTTGGGTATACCAAGGTACTTATTGGGTGCCACCAGTGGCAACAATATTAGATACCTGCTGAACTTTGGTAGCCACTGTGGCACCCAATAAATACCACGATATTCAACAAAATACAATGGTACTTACTGTAGTACTGTAGTACCCTCTGAAGTGCCATCGTACCTACCCTGCCACGCTATAAAGTCCTACGGTGCCTACCATGGTCATGTTTGAAGTTCCACAGTTATAGTGTGGAACATTATGGTATTTACTATAGTTCCAAATGGTACACAATAGTGCATACTGTACACTACTACTCAAAAATCTGTGATCACTTGCAAACACATTTGTATGCAATTCACTAACAATTTTATCCATTTCACAAACAATTAAAGTTAGCCAGAATTCTGACTGTAATGGAACAGCCAGCACAGTTTCTGGATCTGAACCCTATTGAGCTGTTTTGGGAGCTTGACTGAGAGGAAGACTCCATCACGCCAACCATCTTGTGGGAGATGCTCCAGGAAGCATGGGGTGAAATCTCATGACATTATCTTTGAACAGCTAGAATGTCTATGGTCTGCCAGGCTGTAATTGGTGCAAAAGTTTTTTTTTTTTTTTTTTTGATGAATGCAAAGTTTGAGGAACACATTCATAATTTTCTTTCATATCATTATTTCTAGCTGAATATGTCTGCAAGTCTTATTCTTCTGCTATATTGTCTACTCAGACTAATTTGATGTGTGTTTCCTTGGAATACAATACAATTTCTAAGTGATCCCAAAAAAAATTCCAAACTTTTGAGCAGAATTGTACAGATCGTAATAAAACATCTTATGGGATGCTTATGGGATACAGATCATGTTAATAAAAGCAATTCTCTCTTTCTCTCTCTGTCCATCTCTTTTGCTTTCTAATGATTTAATACAATATGATATTTATTGTCTAAATTGACCTTGATTAAAGAACAACCAAGTTTCAAAGTTGCACAAATCTACATGATTTATTGGAGAACCCAGCTCACAAAAACACACTACGGAAACTTGAGAAATATATAGAAATCAACTCAGTAAAATTATTTTGCCAGAATCTTTATTTTTAATGTAAAATTAATTATGTAATTAATTATAAATATAAATATGTAAATATTATTAATTAAATTATGATAATTATAAAAAATTCTAACAATTTAAGTTGGGTGTATAAACAATACATCATATTAAGGCATCACTGTATTGTATAGAATCACAAATTTTATATCATTATAGAGCTACATGAAAAATAAGTTGAGGTAAGATAATATTGTTAAGTATAAACTCAGTTTCTTGTTTTTGCTGCATCGTACAGTATGTTGCATCAGTTTAAAATCAAATAAAAAGAATAACTGCATGAGCTACTGGTACAATAATTTTCGTCTTTTTTTTTTTTCTTTTTTTTTTTACTCACTTGTGAGCAAAACCATCAGAGGTGGTTGTGAGGTTAAGCTGCATGATGCCCTGGAACTCGGTCTCGTTGCAGCAGTACTTGAAGGCTGTGTTGTTGTGGTGACAGCAGAACATGTAGGTCTTGTTGTCAGAGAGGCGAGGGCAGTGGAAGCCGAAGTGATACCGCCCTTTGTGGTCCGAGTAGGGTTCACAAACTCTGAAGTGTGCTGAAAGAGCTGTTCGAAAAGAGAGATAGAGAGAAAGAATATAAAGAGGGTTAAATTAAAGATGTTCGAGATACGTGCTTCATTTGATCATATGGAGTCTTTCAAAATAATGTGTAACAGACAAGCAATTTTTTAGGATTTCACATTTCAACATATGCGAGTGAAATCTGAATATAATAAATAAAAGATCACAGCTCATGCATTTGAGCCCTTCGGTAGATCATAAAATGTATATCATACATTATGTAATGGCCTAGACGAATCAGTCTGCTGTGTTCAGCCTATATTAAAACAAATGCGCAACATGTGATGAGTATGGTTTACTTCCAAAATAAATGGTAAGTCTGATTGTCTTGTATACACAGAGCACATGTTTTTCAGATGTCTTTTACTAAATAATGGAAGGAAAACGTACAACTCAGAGTTAAATACAAGACCATGTCTTATATTTGGGAATCTTTCCTTCCTTTTTTTCTGTATTTTTTTGGAATAACACATTAAATCAGTTTTTAGTTCATTAGGACAGGATGCGATATAGGACCATGTGCAATTATCCAAAGGGAACTATTATACTTTTTCTTTAATATGAATGATCAAATACATGCAAATGATGAACTTGCACTCTACACCAACCCCTGTTGTAACCCATCCAGACAAACATGAAGTAATCCTACATCAGTAATTGCACAGAACTGACATATCCTGATGGTCTGTCAAAAGTTGTAAAACCTGACAAATGGCACAGACCAGTACCTTGTCCGTTCCAAATTCTGGCCTTCATATATAAAATATATGTTCGCTATTGAGTCTGACTTCAGCTGCTTGCCTCCAAGTTCATATCTGGTTTTTAACAGAAGGACTGCAGACATGACATCATTTGCATATAGATTAGAGCTATAAAAGAATGATGGACAGATAATTTGAATGGACTGTAGAACTCACGCAGGCCCTCTCCCAGTTTTTTTTTTACAATGATGTGTTTTATGTTTTAGGCTGTAAATAAGAAAGTTTAGATTATAGTTGTGTATTATTCTAAAAGCTTTCATTAAGTAAGGAATAAAACACTTCAGGACATAATGCTATTGTGTGATGCAAGATCTTTTTATCTCTTACATTTACTGTTGTAGAACATTTGAGAAAGAAGTTAGTTCCTATTATCTTAAAAGTTGAAGAAAAAAAATTGCAACATGGTTGGCACTGTCGCCTTGCACCTCCAGGGTGGAGGGTTCGATTCCCACCTTGGGTCTGTGTGTATGGAGTTTGCATGTTCTCGCTGTTGCTGATGGGTTTCCTTCCAAAGACATGCAGGTTAGGTTAATTGGTGCTCCCAATTTAGCCCTTAGAGGTGTGTGTGGCCTGCGATGGACCACCCTGTCCAGTGTGTATCCTGCCCCATGTCCCCGTGTACTGTACGTCTCTTGGGACAGCCCCCTGCCGCAACCCCGTATACAGATCAAAGCAGTATGGATGATGAGTGAGAGTGAAGGTTACAAGGTGCTCACACTGGAGACTCCTTCCCAAAATATTAACAATAAAGTAGGCATCATTTATAGGATTTCTACTAAGCTAAACTAAGCTAAACACACTAAAATACTACATATACTTGTATTTATTAATCTTTAACTTGTAATTTAAACAATATATTAAATAATCCAAGGCTGAGCAAAAAAAAAAGCAAAAAGAATCGCTCGAAAGAAAGGAAGAGAAATGAAAGAGAAAAGTTAAAGGAATGGGCCAGAAAATAAATATCAGCAATAATTTACTTTATATTTTAATTGATAGTTTTTTTTTCTTCTACACAGTTACTGTTTCAAACGTTTTAATGGTAAAATTAAATATTCCAGTGTGTTCTTTATATAGTTTGTACAGGACTGATTCAACCATGTCACATCCATAACTCCAGTTTATCTGAAATAATTTATTTAAAACATTTTCAAATCTACAAAGTTTTATGTTAATTCACGTCTCATGGTACAAGTGTAATGCTTTCTACAACGGTCTAAACTACATAGTGTTTGTAGAAAACCTGTACTCTCTCATAAATGTTTGTCCATTTAATAACATAATCCATGATGCTGATAAAATGCTGGGAATTTTCAGGATGTTATTGATCATATGGATTTTGCAGATTTAAAATTCATTCACTGATTGTTCATGATCTGAGACCTTTTTTTCACCAATACACACTAAAAAATGCTGGGTTGTTTTTACTACCCAAACGCTGGGCTGCCTCTGTTGGGTAATATTTCTGGGTTATTTACAGGGAGTTGGGTACTTTTTGTTTAACCCAGCTTGCTGGGTTGGAGTTGSRTTAGCTAGYGACAGCTAACATCACAGATCACACCGCCCCTCCCCCGAAGTTCACCGGTGTAGTCAGTGGCTGTGTCAGCTTCGTGTCTTTTTTTCTTCCTCCTCACGCATTTAAGAGGAAATGTAAACGTTAAATATAAGGCCTGTATACACACTTTTACTCACCTATGACTGAATTTGTTCACTGTATGTAACATTTATTACTGTTACCATGTTAACGTTACACTCAAACTCTCAGCCTGGTCTGTGCTATAGCATGCTAGTTTATCTGACAATGGCTGCTAACTAGCCAAACCAAAGAACCCCACCTGTGTATGAAAGAAACTGCAAAAATGTCTGAGTGTTTTAGCTTTCTTTGTAAAATGCTTGCAGGGTGTATGAAGATGGTGAAGTAATGAATGAAAGCTAAACTGTTAACTGTAGTGCCAGCATGACGCTAGCATTTAGCTAGGTTGCTAGCGTTAGCAAACACATATAAAATAGCTGAGGTGTTACAAAACACCAATCTTCTTACAAATATGCATACTAGCCAACCATCTCGAATTTTTCCATAAACTTTTACTTTCTTTCTTTCTAAGGTTGGAACAAACATCGTGGAATATCTGTGCAGTCGAGGCCGTACACCTACATCCTGATGTTGGGAGATAATGACCAGCACTGCTCTCTGGCATTAGTGCTTCTCAGTAATAGTATCGTAATGATGTCTATGTTGAACTTATTTTGTATTATCTGATCTTGTGCTTTTGAAAAATAAATATAAATATTTKTCTATGTTTTGTACAATTAATTGGGTGTTTATTGCATATATGTATGGTTTGCAAAATTTTGTGTGTTTTTTTTTTGTAATAGACCAGTATATCAAAGTAAATAAACTGTTTAAACTGTTTTACCCATAGACATGTAAAACATAAAAATAATAATAACCTATTTGTGAGGTAGAATTAACTCAGCATTACAGTTAAATATGACCTAGAATTTGGATTGAATATTTTACCCATCTTGCTGGGTTAAATAAGTAACCCATTTTGCTGGGTTAAATTAACCCAGTTTGGGTTGTTTTTAACCCAGCATTTTTTAGAGTGTATGCCTCAAAATGTCACATCAATAACACCAGAATCACTCTAAATATACAGAATGTTTCCTTATAGAAATTGTACTATAAGGTATTTTAGCAAATAATATTTTAATCTCATCAACAGCAGCAATAAAAAAAAAACCTGTTTACTCTGGTCGTCTGCTAAAATAAAGAAAGCCCGTCATAAGTTAAATAACATGCAAATATTTTGCAGCTGGCACTACTGTTAAAGCTGCTGTTATATAAAATTACACAACAGTTAGTTCCGACTAAATAATCCGATGCGGTCCATGAGTGGTGTTAATGGACAGTAACAGTAATATTTAATCTCAGGTGTTCTAACAATCGTTAATTACACTAACTACTGGTTGTAGAATGGTTGAAGGTAGGATAGCAGCTGCCTGCTAAAACCCACATTGAAGATTAATCCTGCAAGCATTTTCAGCAAAAAAAAACAAACACATTTTACAACTTTATGTAATCTTAATCAACACATGCCAAAACCTGGGACATTGCCCACGGAAAAAGGAAATGCACACAAGTGCACACATTGTGCATATTTATACACATACATCATGGAAATTAATAATGTTAATATTTAATTTGAAATATTAAATTTAACCATCAGAGAAGTAAATAATATAAAATCCTTCATTCTTTGTTCAAATTTAATGAAAACGGCTATGGTGCCCATTACATCACTGCATGACCTAAATAAAATAATAATTAAAAAAAAAAATCAGATTTTAATACACAAAGAAATTAAAACAGATTATTCACAAACACATACTTAGGGAATGATGACAAATCAGAGAAATATTTTTTAAAAATGATATTATGTGAAAGTGTAATAAAGAACCGATCATGATGATTACGAAACAAAACAACTAATTGAATGTCCTCATTTGACCCCTTGTTAATGTCCATTAAAGCCCAGTATCTGTGTGCCCAGGCATACCGATGGGCAGTTAATGGTCGTAATAAATTAGCGCTGATAGACAAGAGAGCCAAAGAGCCCTGCAGGAGCACCTCTGACCCCATAAAGAGCCTTGAATAGCAGGGGAAGTTATTTGGCAGCACTTCTGCTGTGTATCCATCAACCAAACAGGCAAGAAGTCAAGCCTTAATACAAGGTTCTCATATTTAGGAGGAAGAAAAGAACAGAAGGAGAAAGCCAGGCATATGAAATGAAAACCACCTGTTGAGCCTTGTTTTTCTTCTACTATTTCAGCGAAAACCAATCAATGTGTTTTGATTTTTTGTTTGCTGCGTTATTAACATAGAGCAGTGTTTTGGTGCTAACAGCACGACCAGCGCTTGTTTTCTCTTCTCACACAATGGAGCAAATGCTAAATAAGTGTTCCTCCAGTGGGTGCCTGGGTACAGAGACACCTGCCTGACAGCCAGCTCAAATACCTGTCTCTATTTCTCTCCATGGTAACCGCTCTGATGTGTGTTTCATTCAGAGAATTGGCTAGCGGTGCAGTTAGACACATGCTGAAGTGATTTAGGAGGTAACAACCCCCCCCCCCCCCAGCACCCCACCCCACCCCAACCTCCTTCAACCGCCTACACCCTCCTGTACCTTCCCCCATCTATTTAAAACTGGATTTGGCACATCCACCGGAGCACGTCCTGCTTCTTCAGTGCACTTCCTCTCACGAAAAAATTTGTAGGAATTGTCACGAGCAGCAGCGATTTCTTTGAACTTGCTACAGAGAAAGAAAATCAGACGCTCTGTAACCTCGTCTTTACCCTGTAAACTCTTCTTAAAAGCTGTCAAATTCATCATCATTTGCGATATGAGATCATATTCCTGTTCTGGACTGCCTCCGTGCTTATTACCGTCATCATGCTTACACTGGAATGCAAAAAGAGCAACCTGTCCATGGATGTAAAACTGCAATGGCACTGAGAAGTATTTTAATATCCGTTATCCAAGCAATGAAGCCAAGGAAAGGGAAAGAGATCACTCTATTAACTTACCAGGTATATGGTATTTGTTATTTCATTCTTGTTTAATCTGCCAGATGTTTTAATATAAGTATATTAATGTCTATTCAGATCAGGAAGAGACTCATTTGGTTGGGCCTACTGCTTCATTAAACCTAGACATAAAGGTTCTGGTTGGCTCAATGGATTTATAGAGGTTAAAATCTTTTCATGAGAGTTTTGGCCAACACGGCGACTCAGCATGTGTTTCCTGGCAAGACACTTTGGGCGTGTGAATCAACCTGGTTATGATTTTATAATAATGGCAGATTGTGGTTTTTTTTTGTTGCTCATAATAACTGGCTGACTGACTGTGAGAGAGATTTCCTTTTAAAAGATATTAAATAATCACAGATGTTTGAAAGTACTCCCTGTCCTCAAACGACTTGGTATAATTGTGTCCATCCATGTTCCAATTACCATGTCTGCCTCAGGAAAAAATATAAGAGAATATGCGATATCGCAGGCCACGAAGAATAATTGTCTTGGAAATGCCTTATTTCACTGATAAAGTTATACGGCAGATTGTGGTAAATTACAGGATGAATGGAGCTCCCACATTTCTCGCACGCAGTTGGGTAACAAGTCTTGGAAATGGCTTATTTGACTGATAAAGTTATAGGGCTGATTGGGATAATGTACAGGATAAATGGAATTCTCACATTTCTACCAGTTCTGCAGTTTCTGTAGTTAGGTAACAGTGTTATTTCAATGTCCTTTTTGAAATTGTACTTTCTATAGTTGTGGGTTAATCAAACTCAGCATTGGTGGACCCAGAGCATATCTGCATTCCCGCAGGACTGAATAGTAATCCATTGGAGGGCACCACGCACATAAACATATTCACACCTAGGGCATTTTAATTCAATTCAATTAAATTCAATTTTATTTTTATAGAACTTTTAACAATTGTCATTGTTGCAAAGCAGCTTTACACAATCAAAAGAATTATTTAAGTTTTATGTAATGTGAAAGTATATGAATCAAAATGGTTCCTATTGGCCTGAGATGTGAAACAGAAAGCAGGAATTGATCTGCATTCGTACTGTGTGTTATGTGGCAGGCAGTTCAGTAAACACAGTTGTTAATTGATGTTAAGATGGAGTCCAGGTAGTTATTGGAGGCTCAGGTAGGATTTTAGCCTACCTAAACCATGTACAAGCAAGCATTTGTGAACTTGAGCTTAACTGAATGGTTATTCAAGATTTGAACTATGGTGATCTCTTTTCCAGATCATTTTGGCCATGCCGCATGTCTCTAAGCTTGTTGAGAAAGAGCCAACCAAAGTTTTATAAAGCACCGCTGTGATAATCTGTCCTTTGATCTAACACAATCATGCCATTGTTGACTTTTCCATGTTTTATGTCAAGTTAATGTGAGTTTGTTAGATCCTGTTGGCTTACATGTAGTCCAATCCTTTGACTCAATGAATTCAGACAAATACTCCTAACACACTAAGATTATAACATATTGCAACCATACTTTTGTTATTGATACTTGACCATTAGACTTATTCATGCTTGTTGAACATCCCATTCCATTTGCTTGCATAATAAACTCTTCTGAAAAGGCTTTCCACTAGATTTTGAAACATTGTTATGGGGATTCAGCTACGAGAGCATTAGTGAGACCAGCCACTGATGTTCGGTGAGAAGGATGCAGTTTCAGTTTATCCCAATGGTGTTCAGTAGGGTTGAGGTCAGAGTGTTGTGGACCTCTTAGTTTTAGTGAAGGAAAATGCAAAGCTACAGCATACAAAGAGATTTTATACAGTTGGTGATGGTCAGATGTGCAAAAACGATTAGCCATATACTGTGGTTTAGTGCTACAAATATCTATATATTATATATAATAAGTATAGGAGCAAGCACTATCAGTATAGTCTGTGGATTCTGACTCTGAGACAACTTTGCCTGAATAATTGGTCTCAACTAGACATGTGTGTGGGTCTGTTTTAAATTCACTTTAAGAGTTATTATTTCAGTACCTGCCAGTGATATCTTTAATGAATGTAGTTGGTTCTATTTCTGCAAAATATAAACAACCAATTAACTTGATTTTCATTCTCTGTCCTGCTGAAATCCTTTTGGCATGCTTAAAAAAAAAAAATCCAAATAATGTATGTGTATTTGGTTACATAAATGTTGTGCAGATGACAGCTGTTACTAACTAGAATGCAAATTAGTTAACGATAATATTTACAAGGGCCATTCGAGTCAAACTGGGACTGATGAAATTTCTTATAAATGAAGGCGTAAAACCGATTGACACTTCAAACACATTACAGTGATGAGACTTTTAGACGCAGTAAAACATTTGAAGGTTTGAAGCATTTTAAAGAAGGCTGTACGTCCGTGAATGATGATCTCGGCTGAGGTGGCTCGAGTCCAGTGAGGTCGTTCCCATGAACATTCAGGGCATGGAAGGTCTAATCCTTGAAAATCGATGAATAACTTGTCGCCAACTTGAGGAAAAGATGCATCTGTTTGTGGGAACTGTAAACACATTCCTCTTACAGTTTTGACCTCGTCCCAAGCCATTTCCACATGTTTGGGCCATTAAAGGAGTTCCTGGGAGGCCGAGGTTTCAGACATGAAGCAGGAAGTCTGATCATGGTCCTGGCGCACTGAGAAAACTTTCTCCCTTTATGGTATCCAAGCACTAGTGAAACGCTGAGATGAGTGCATTAGTGTAGCAGGAAATTATATAGAGAAATAAAGGTGTTTCCTCTCATACAACTGTGTTTTGTTGTTCTGCAGAATCAAAAGTCCCGGTTTGACTTGAACACCCCTCATAATCTACTTAATACACATTTACGCAGGTGTATAAAAATATAGAAATATACAACTTACTATGGTTAAATTTGGTTGGACAATTTTTTTTTTCCTCCAAATTTAGTACATGTACTGGGGCTTACCTGCAGTTGAGAGCAGGAGGAAGATGATGGCCAGGGTGTTGGAGGACCAGTGGCCTCGCATGGTCATCTCTCTGTCTTCATGAAGGAAAAAGGAGTGCAGGATTGAGAGAAAGGTGTGACCTAACACACACACATCGCTTTCTTTCGCCTACTCGTCATGCTGCAAACTGTTGAAAAAGAAAGAAAGGTTTGTTTTGCATGTGTACAGGGAATGACTTTCAATGATATGTGGCCTAATGAGTATAACAATAGAGGTCAATAACATGATGGATGAAATGAAACACAATAAAAGCAATGTGGCAGTTTCAATATATATAGACATCTATTCACTTTCAGCTTTATTTCAACTCTGTGTAGCCACAATTACATCTTGTTTCATACCTGCTGTTGAGAACATTCTTGTATGATCATTACCATGCTTTTTGTCTGTCTCAGTTTTAGTCCAGGAATATATTTTCTAATTTGCTTTTGGCCAACAGTTTAGCTCAGCTGTGCACTTGCCAAAAAAATAAAGGTACTCCAAGTCAGTCATCCAGGTCATTAAATTGTCTCGTGGTTGTAAGTCACAGGGACTGAAATTTCCTATGGCCTCGAAGAATTTTTCATTTCATTTGAACTATTGGACTTCATCTGGCTTGCAAAGATTGTACTAAGTCCAGGTGCTCCAAGACTTACAGCTACATGATATCAGGTCTACTGCAAAGTTTGGAAACTTTTTTTTTTATTGTTTTCAACATTGTATGTTAATACTGAAGACAATAAAATGATGACAGAACGAATATGGAATGAGGTAATCAACAAAAATGTATTAAATAACCCAGAATATATTTCATATTCTTGATCCTTCAAAGCAGGAACTGTTTGCTTTGATGACAGCTTCGCACACTCTTGACATTCTGTCAGTCAGTCTCATGAGGGAGTCACCTTCTATGGTTTTCCAACAATTTTCAAAGAGTTCCCAGAGGTGCTGATTACTTGTTGGCTGCTTTTCCTTCACTCCTTCACAGGTGGAAACCAGGTGGGATCACATGTCACTGCAAATTGTTGTGGTAGCCATGCTGGTTAAGTGTGCCCTCAATATTATCGTAATCATGACCAGTGTCCCCAGCAAAGCACCCCAAAACCATCACACCTCCTCCTCTATGCTTCACAGTGGGAACCACGGATTTAGAGAACCAAACATTCACCATCTCTATGTCTAAAAAAGACACAGAGGTTAAAACCAAAAAACTCAAATTTGGACTCGCGTGACTAAAGGACAGTTTTCCACGGATCTAATGTCCATTCCTTGTGTTTCTTGGCCCATGCTGGTCCCATTTAGTATCTTTTTAATTAACTGAGTTTTTTTTTTTTGCCATAATATGAATTTGTACAGACCATTATTACTTGAAGAAATTAAGCATAATTCCATATGCGTTCTTTCATAGTTTGGATGTCTTCAGTATTAATGCATACGGTATGATACTGTATATGATATGATATGATATGATATGATATGATATGATATATGATATGACATACACATTGCTATATTCCTATATTCCTGTGTTCATTTGTCATGTTGCTAAGGGAAGGCTTTTCTCTAGTTCTAAAAATTTTCTCTCTTCAAACAACCATTATTCTGTCTACCTGACCAGAATGGAGGTCTATAATTGTTTGACCTTTTCAGACAACTGACATTTGCCGTGTCTGAGCATTTTCTATTAGTAGTGGCTGTCCTGAGAACGTAATAACAAGACAAATAAAGAGTTCTTGCTCACAAAATCATCCAAGTAAGGTCAAAAGAGGCTCCGCGTCACTGTGTACTGATCACTGCAATAAGTGGGATAATACATCAGCTCAGAATCTGTTTTCTGTGGTATAGAATTATTTATCAGGGATGTTGATACTATGCAAATTCAATTTCCTATCTTTTGTAGCCTTAAAGTACACTGCCCAAAAAGAAAGAAAATGTCAAGCAATGGTAGTTAAACAACATTGCAAGGCATCCAAATTACTAACTAAATAACATGCAACAAATTAGAAATGTTTATGTGCGAATTTACAAAATGTGTTAATTGTTTTTTTTTAGCTATTACATATCATTTTATTCAATATTGTAAATATCATAAAGTACATATTTAAAACAAAAAAACAACAAATAAATATTCAATATTCAATAAACAACCAGCATTTAAATGAATAATTGAATCAAATTCTTTCTCAGTAATTTTAATACTCAAACAGACATGTTCAGCACTAGTAAATCTTGAATGTTTTTACGACGTACAAGACAGGGATACAATGCATTTGACAGGAAAGAAGGAAAGAAGCAGCAGGTCAGACTGGCATTACACCCTTGGATGCTATAATTGTATGCATTCATGGACGCTCATGCTCCGGTGGAATTGTTTTGGCCTGCTTTCCTGGCTTGGACAAAACAGATAAATGTTTCTCTCTAACCTGTTTTTTTTCTGTTACCTTACTTCAATGAATGGATTAATTTAGCTTGCTGATTAGCTTGTTAGGTCTAGCTACTACTAAATACACAGCTGATTCATCAGTAAACAATAGTACTGTAACTGTCACGGCTTGTTAGCGAATAAAATCAATTATATTGTAGACAATTCTGCTTTCAGTACTTTCATCGACACGTCACCTCTTGTTTAATCACGATGACAGATGGAGTCAGCTGATGGAGCCAATGTCAATACACCTGGGATTTGCATGTTTGCTTTGTACTACCCTCTGAACTGTCTCTAATTGCTATGTGACAAGGTGGCAACAGTGGCGAGGTGTATTTTTAGTATTAGCGTTTGATTTTCCATTAGTGTCAGACAAGCAAATGGCTGCAGTCTATTAGAAATGTACTTTCCTTCCAAATCTGACAGTGTGAAAATAAATGCTTGATAAAAGTCCTGTAAATATGCTTTGATATTGCTAAGCTAATATTCATGTTTAAAATATAATCCAAAAGATGTATTTCCCATATTTATCCCTATTAATGAAAAAAAAAAGGAGTGGTCAGTTGTAAAGACCTGACATTCTTGCTTCCTGAAAATTTAGCACACCTAATTTGAAAGGAATTTGATATTTCATGAGCAGGAAACAAATACTCATTTTCTACTGGTCTTTAGCAACTCTATACGAACCATCTGAAAGACCCTTTTGTATTACACTTGACAGTGAACAATATAATGAGCAAAAAACAAAACAAAAACTGTTTGTCAAAAAAAAAAAAGACTACTCTAATATTTCTGCTGTTGTACTGTATATCAGCACCGCTGCTGGTATCTTCAGCACTCGGGCAGCACCCTTGCGCCTACGACTGCATCTCAGCCGTACTGATATTCAGTATATCAACACTCCTTCTCCTGTGATATTGCAGAATATCATTTTTTAAAATGTTTGTTATAGTAATTTTTGGCTGAGATCTTACATTAATGATGGACGAGATGAAGCACTCTGTAAAGACTTTCATATGGATATACCAGAAACTTTCCAAAGTCAAGACTCTGTGGTGTCCAGTTCATGTGTGAACATGATTGATCATGCTCCCAGAATGACTCTTTTACAATTTGACTCCTGGAATATGCCTGTTCAATCAGGGAAGAAAAACTCCATGGATATAATAACCTGGCTTTCAGTGCATACCAGTCATCACCTGACTTCATTTTGTTAACATAACATTGCTGAGTCTAGACCTGTCCAACTAAATTGACCCCAGATCATAACAATGCCTCCAGAAGCTTATACATTGGGCACCATTGGTACGATCGTAACACTATGCATGATGGGTGCATCCATGTGCTTCCCTTCTTACCCGACCACACTCATCACTCTGATTGACTCTCAGAGTCAATCTAAACTCATCAGACCACATGAGCTCTTTCCATTGCTCCAAAGTCCAATCGTCATGCTCCCTAGCAAACCTTTCCCCCTTTTTTTCTGATTAGTCACACTAACAAGTGGTTTTCTTATAGACACACAGCTGTTTAGTGGCAATGCTGTGAGTTCTCATCACATTGTGCTTGGCAATGCTTTTACTTTCATTATTAAAATAGGCAGGAAAGTGTGAAAAAAAAAAAAATCACATTTCTTCTTCAAAGTTGATGGTTCAGCACCATCCAGCCAAGCCTTAATAATGTGTTGGACACTACTTAAACCTATAAGGACCTATAAATGTCCTTATCCTTAGTTATTTGCATTGCTTGATTCAAGACAATACTTTTACCCCACTAAAACAAAGGAACATTTTTTCGAAGACCACAGGATACAGCTTATTAAACATGATTGTTTAAGAAATGAGAAGCTAATCACTACACACATCACGTAGGGTTTAAAAAAATGTTGCATTGCAACTGAAATATTTGGAAAAACTGCAATAATTATAATACAGTAAGTATTTGTTTATTTATATCTAATCAGTGACGTTTTTAAATGAACGGCAAAATTGGGGTCAGAGTATTAATTCATAAAAAGTCTGCCTTGATTTATTTTCTGTAAAGAAAAAAGTTTTTTATCTAACTTAAAAGTAACATTTATAATACATAAATATACAGTACTGTATGTTCAGATCATTTGTGCCTGTGAGTGATCAGGTAAAAATAAAACATGTATGAAACATGTGGTTTGAGCCAGGACATTGGTCATCAAAATACTGCCTAGGAAAATGAAATGGAAGAAATTAAGAAAAATAAAATGGAAATATGATGTAATGTGTATCTAAAAATGGCAGTTTATTATTATTATTATTATTATTGTTGTTGTTGTTGTTGCTGTTATTATTATTAGAAATATACTAACATTAATGGAGATCAAGAAATACTGTTTTATTTGTCTGTATGCCCAAATAGTGAACTTTAGAGTTAAAAAGGATTTCAAGTTGAGCTTTTACTTAACAATAGTGAGAATCCCAGTGGTTTCTCTGAGCAGATACAGTACGCTCTGGAAAACACAAGAGACTGTAATCAGAGAACAATGCTTCCAGTCACAACAACTCCTACCTACAGTATCAGCCACATTACTCCCAGACAGTGAGAGAGTGGAGACAAAGATAAAAGATGATTTTCTTTTATGATTCGTTCCCAACACAAATGCTGTTATTGTTCCATTTTCATCTAATCAGTTCAAAGAAAACCTGAATCTCTGAGGTGCACCAAAACCTCTTACTACATAATAAATGTGTTATAGTGTTTTGATAGCTAAAATAAATAATTTAATTATTGTTAATTTAATAATTTAATAAATAAATAAATAGTACCTGTAAGTATATCCCTGTCGATTTAAAACTTTGTGTCTGAGAGTTTTATTTAGTTAAATTATGCACGAATCTGGCAGAAACGATTAACATTTATTTGCAACTCTATTTGTATAGTTTTAATAGTTTCTGCATTTTTACTTTTTTTATTTTAAGATCATCTGTTGTAAGCAGGACAAAATGTAAAACATCCAAGCACAACCAATCTGTTCCTCATTCAGGATTCTGACTTCTCATCAGTCACACAATGTAAATTTAATGTCCAGACTGCATTGATCCTTAGTTACACTTCATAGGAAGTGGCCAAGGATCATAATCAGGGCATTCAGCCATCATGCAGTCAAAAGTTGACAGGGATTCTTTAGCTTTGCCAATTTTTATCAACATACTCAGGTACAGAGAACATATCGGTTGTTAAAAAGTAAGTATATGTGACCAAACATGACAATATCATCCTACACAACAAGACCAAAGTTCCATGCCGAGTTCCTGCTGTTAAACTCATGCCCCTGCCCTCAGCTCAAAGGCCTTGTTCACACTTGGCAATCAACTTCATTACTGATCTTCTTGAAACCACAATTTGATCAATCAATCCACCTTAATCTACTGGCATGTTTAACCACAGCCTGTGAGGTGGCGGAGCTTTTATTCAATAACGTATTCAGATATATTGAAATCCAGAAGGATATTGTCGAGTTATCTGGGAATTTGCACAAACTCAAAAAAGCCAACGAGGGGGCACGAGGATCACCTCTGGAATCACTTTTTAATTCTTGTGTCTGACAGCTTTGCAGCTTACACAACAACTGTTCAAAGTGGATTCAACTTTTATCTAACCTTAAAACATACTATTCCATGAACCATTTAGCAAACACATAATACAAAATATCATATTACATTTTTTGTGACTACATGGAAATCACACTCAAAAAACAATCATAGCATAATATACATTACTGTTTCCCTCTTGTGTTGAGCAGAATAGTAATTAAATCAAATACCAAATAACTCAGATTTAAGTGATAATCTTGTATAAGTACAGAGCGGTGCTATCATACTGTACCATCAGTGTCCCTGGGACGACCAGCAACCGAAGCGCTTCCTCACATATTATTGACTGCTGTCTCTTGACTTACACACAGGCTTTTTACACACAGACCCTATACTGTGACATCATAGTTACTTAGGGGTAGAGTCTGTGAGGTGGCGATTCTGTCACAGATGGTGCTTGTATGGTGAGTCTGTACCTTTGCTCCATTAGTGACAGGGAGGTGATGCAAACAAGCAAAAAATAGAGGTGGACACCTTCCAAAAAACCTACTGTTTTGAGAATCCAAATGATTGGCACCAGTTTCTCCCTTTGGCTGAATATTTCCAGAACTTGCTTCACCATTCTGCCATACGCTTAATCCTGTTCAAGCGTGTTCTAGACTAGCACTCCCCTCAGTTTTTGTGGAACCCATGTTCTACAGCTTCCCCCTTAGTCGACAAATTATTGTGACACAGCTTGCAAGTGTGGGAAAGAACAGATAGTCGGCTCGAACAAATGGCACAGTGAAAAAATCGTTTATCATCGTAGAGGTGAAACTCAACCCAGAGTTTGAGTTTGCGTCTCCACAGAAGATCTACAGAATGTTTCAGGCTGTAGACTGCACAACCTTAAGTACAGTATATTGAATCTTATCTTATCATGATAGATCAATAGTGAAAGAGGGTAGATACATTTATACATTATGAATTCTCTATGTGCTGTTAATAATCCTGCACTGGTATCATGCAAGACATCCAGAACGCTCAGGTCCCCATCCTGGAAGATGCCCCAGAAACAACCCAGCTGTTGATGGGGAGTGGGAAGGGTCTCTGTCAGATCTTTGCCATGTCTGTCTTTAGGAAACAGCCTACAACCATGACTGGCATTGATTACAATTCCCAGCACCACTCTGCGCCAGTCTCTTGATTATTAAGATTCAACTATTTGTCATATTTACCTTACAGAAAAAAAGATTTTTTTCACATATCCCTTACTTAAGGAGCTGAAGTCAGACAGGATACAACACAGATGCGGGAGCAGATGGGGTTAATGGCCTTGCTCAAGGGCTCAACAGTGGCGGCTTGGCGATGCTGGGGCTTGAACCCCCAAACATTTGAGCAGCAACCCAGAGCTTTAACCATTTTAGCCATCACTGCCCCACGGCTTACATTACCAAGACTTTACTGTGATTTTGATGCTTATGGTCCTACCATCCTATGGTGGATTAGCTTATCATTAAGCTACTAACCGCCAGGCATGTAGTAAACAACCGAATCCGCAACACATTGAGACATTGAGATGGCTGGGCTACAACAGCAAACAACATACTGGGATTCAATCCTGTCAGTATAAAACAGCAAGCTACCCACTGTAACTTCAGATGCCTGTTTCTGACAGACAGGACTGAAACCCAACGTGTTTTTCTGCTGTTGTAGCCTTTCTGCCTCAATTTTTGACATGCTATGTTTTTGGAGATGCATTTTTGCTCACAAAATTTTTGAAGCGTGGTTGTTTCAGTTAGCCATTCTCTCAACTCAAACCAGTTTGGCCATTCTCCTCTGACCTTTTCATCTTCACGCTGTTTTTTCTTCTTCTTTTTGTTTTACCCTGCCACATTCTTTGTAAATATTAGAGTGGGAAACTGAATGAAAGTGGATTTTCTGAAATATACAAATTACTATAGTAGCACCAACTATAGTATATATTTCCCCATTCTGAAGTTTGATGTAACACTACTTGAAGATCTAGACCTTGCTCTAGTACTTGCATGATTTCCTGAACTGTGCTTCTGACGCATTATTGAATAGATTATATACCCTGCATAAATGTACAGGTGTACAAGTGTTCCTATTAATGTGGTTTTAAAGTATCAAATATTTAGCAAGTATAAAATAAATGGTATAAATATATTCATTAATTTGCAGTGAAAGTAAAATACCTTTTAAAATAGGTTAGTGAATATATGTTAAGAATAAAATTATTTAATATGGAATTATATGTAATGTAGAATGTAATATGGCAGCACAGTGGCTTAGTGGTTAGCACTGTCGCCTTGCACCTCCAGGGTTGGGGTTCGATTCCCACCTCGTGCTTGTTCTCCTCGTGCTTGGTGGGTTTCCTCCCAAAGTCCAAAGACATGTGGATTAGGCTATCTGGCATTGTGAATGCATCTGTGAATGTTGAATGGAAGTCCCACCAGGGAATAAATACAATGGTAATCATCAATGGTCCCTAGTTGGACTACAAGAGGCTCCTAGATGGATGGATGGAGAATGTCGTGTGAAAAATAAGCTGATTGTTTCATCCATACCAACTTACTTATTATAATAAACCTCTTCATATAACTTTTGGGTAATTGATGACATGACAGAACCATCAGACAGAAGACAAGCATGCATAGGCAGGGATTTTGATGTACTAGTATAAATAAATAAATAACATCTGAGCAGATGCCGTTGAAGCACAAAGTCTTTATGGGAAACATCTCAGTAAGTAAAGCAGATGCTAGTCCTTTTATGACAGCAAGCAATTCCACAAGGGACATTTACTGCCAACTGTATACTGTATGCTTCATCTCACTCTGAAAAGGCGTATGTGTTTGTGTGTGTGTGTGTGTGTGTGTGTGTGTGTGTGTGTAACACTGAAGACAGAGTGGCAAAAAGGGAGTGGTATGATGCAATACTTTTAATGAGTCGTACAGTATTCTCACTGCAGCTGAGAGGATCCTTCTATCTCATTGTCCATTCTCTCTCTTTCTCTCTCTCTCTCTCTCTCTCTCTCTCTCTCTCTCTCTCTCTTCATAGTTTCATTTAAATAGTGTAAAATGAAAGAAACATCTTAAAATATTACAATATTTAATTTTGAATTAATTACTACTGATACATAAATCATGATCAAATCACAAATCCCATTGTTCAGTACATGCATGGGTAAGACCGCTAAGTAAGCCACAGAAGGTGATTTATTGAAACATACTGTATTCATGAAAAGTTGACTAGAAGGGAAACGGTGCAGTTGGAAGACGTGCACAAGCAACTGCACCCTTCAGAAGATTGTCAAGCAAAGCTGATTCAAGAACTCATCAGACGTTCACAAAGAGTGGAGTGAGATTGGGTTCAGTGCATCAAGAGTGAAAAGGCACCGAAGTCTTCAGAAAATGAGCTACAGTATAACTATGTCTGTTGCATACCTAGTATCAAGCCACTCCAGAACCAGAGACACCATCAGTAGCGTTTTACCTGGGCTAAAAGGTTAAAGAATAGGACTGTGGAACTCAGTGTTCCAAAGTCGTCCTTTCAGATGAAAGTAAAGTCTGCATTTCATTTGGAAGGAAGACTGAAGAGGCACAGAATCCAAGTTGCTTGTGATCTTTCCAGTGTCGGTGATATTTTTGGATGTAATGTCATCTGCTGGTGCTGGTTCAATGTGTTTTATCCAGCTCAAAGTTCAAAGAGATTTTAGAACAATTCATGCTTCTGTCTGCTGAAAAGCTTTATGGACATGCCAATGGTTTGCTGAACATGATATTACTGTGCTTGATTGGCCAGTCAATTCTCCCGACCTTAACCCCATCTTCCACTCTTCAATATGTGGAATTGTCAAGAGGAAAATGTGAAACACCTGACTCAACAATACAGATGAGCTGAAGACTGCTGTTAAAGCAACACGGTCTTCAATAATGGCTCAGGTGAACCACAAGCTGACCGCCACCACGCCATAGAAGTTCTGTAATGTTAATCTTTTTGATTGATCTTCTGTTATGAAGTGAAGGATATGAAGGATATAATTGTTTTTTAATATTTGATTTTTTATTTTTATGAGCTCTAAGACATAATCGTTAATTAAAATTAAAAAAAATTCACTTTATGTGTAATGAATCTAGAATATATGAGTTTCAGTTCACTGTACATATACTGTATATCCATGCAAGTTAAACCTGAACTTGATTGTGCAGAATTGTGCTGATTTCGATTGTGCTTGGATGCCACCAAGGTAAAAAAAAAAATCTCAGTACACTAAATTCATTATCAGACTGCCTGCTTCTACTGCTTTCTTGAATGACTGCAGTGGCCTCCGAGCCACCTTGACTACGATCATCATTCATGGACGTACGGCTTTCTTTTGAAATATTTGCACTGTTCAAGTGTTTTACTGCAGCTAGGCATCCCATCACCGTTTTGTGATTGGAGTCTCTGGGAAATGCTAATCATGCTAATCACATATCCCGGTTTGATTTGAACGTCTCACATATATATGTTTCCCATTCAACCTCACTAACCCCATTAACCTGTAATGGATGCATGTTGTTTAAAGCCACACCTATCTATTTTACATAGAAAATCTCATGCTTGTGAACGTATTTCACACTCACACCTACACAACAATCAACTGTACCATCTTGTATCTCTCAAAGAGCAAAAGGTAAGAAAAATACGATCAGAGATGGATGACGAATTAGGACTCTAGTGCATCTAGTTCTTAATAGCAAATCAATTAGACAAATTATATGTTGTAAAAAAAAAATAAAAACAAAAACAAAACAAAAGTCAGTTAACAGCGTAAAGGATTGTGATCATATCACGAGAGGAGTTCTGCTGGTGTTTATTTCTGCAGTGCTCGTTCTTGGCCTGTTAGTACCTCATGGTCCACTGTGAATTTGGACATCTGCTGTGTGTCTCGGATGCGAACCAACCCTCTGCTTTTATATGCTAAAAAGAGAAAACACAAACAAATGGCACACAATAAAGTCCCACGCACAAGAGGCCCGCACCACGCTGTTACCTTGGAAACACACAGAGAGATAAAGAAAGCGAAGAATTATATTTTTAACTACGGTGATTATGATCTCTTTTGTGCTCATGAAGACATGAGACACTCAAGCCTGAACTCTGGAGATGAAGTGCCATAAAGGCATTTCTGTTCTGACCCGTTTAAGTTACTCCAAGGGCTAAACTCTCTTCTGTAATTCAGTCTTTTACAGAGGTCAAATGAGAAAAAAAAGATATTTACATGTATAAAGTGATATAGAACGCGTAGGAAATATCTGTAATCATAATGATCATCAGTATGTAAATCCAGAACCGATTCCAGAGCCTGTAAACAAATGTCTCTGTCAAAGGCTAAGAAATGTTTAACCCATCCTCTCAAGGTCGCTATTTTGCTGTTTATTATTCTGTTATCAATGTAATATGTACTGTATACTTCATTACTCAACAATACAGTTTATATACAGAATTTTTCTTCATGTATCTGTATTTTTTTTTTCAGAATGTGACTTTTTACTTCCACTCATTACATTCTTTGATGAAAAGCCCGTACTTTTACTCCTACATTTTAATTAGCAACTTGTTACATTTCAGCTGGCAAACACACAAAGTGCATTAATATCCTAACCTAAACATAAGTGTTCATGCTGTTACTCAGACCCTATCAGAAATGAGATACACCCCACATGGGAAGGACAGGAACAAAACAATTGCCTACAAGTCATTATATAAGTGCAGATTGGTTAATGCACCAAAGTGATTGATGCCTCAGCAATAGGTCCCGCCCACTTCTTGGTCAGTGAGCTGTGGATTCTTCTGGCTTTTTTTTTTCTTTTCTCAAATATCTCGGACTTGTTAAGGTACATATTGAAGTGAATAGCTAAATAGCTAACTTACTGAACAAAAAAAGTTTTGAACTCTCACGCATTTGGTTTGTGTTTCACAGCAATAACAATTTTTATAACAATCATTTTTTATAACAAGTGTATACATTTTTGTTGCATCCTTTAACCTTGTTGTATTCTGTATCCATGTTTAATTCATGTATGGGCTAATTGCATTTTAAGGTGTAGCAAACTAGCTAGCTAAGCTGCTGATGTACTGTAATGAAACGCACTACAAGGCTACCCACCTTTCATTATATTATTATTATATTTATGTACAATTTTCTTACTATTAATCTCTATTATACAGTACTTGCACATTCATGTTATTAACAGAATTAATTTTTTAAAATACTTTAAAATACTCTATATCAGTAACTTGTCAGAAAAATCAGTGTCTTTGAGGAGTACTCGTACTTATGTACTTAAAGTACATTTTAGAGCACATACTTAGTACTTCTACTTTTACTTGTATACTAATAATAACATGTAACATGTGTAGCATATACACTTCTCTAATCAACCTGCAACAATGACTATGAAAATTATAAAGTGTGTTCGTTATTTTAGCATAGCACAGTAAAGATTATGTATTGTTTACTTAGAAAATTGGAGAAAATCTTTAATATCTTTAAAATGTACTGAAAATGTATGAAGATTTTTACTGGAAATAAAAGAAAATGTGTGAAAACATCGTATATTTATTGTATATTACATTGTTATATTTACCTTTATAAGATTATTATTATTATTATTATTATTATTATTATTATTATTATTATTATTATTATTGTTGTTGTTGTTATTACGTTTGTTGTTATTAGGTTTATGTTAAGTTTTACTGTATATTGGGCTTATTGTAGTAATATGATAGAAGTTAGATTAGACTCTGTTTTTGATTTTTCTATGCACATATGTTTAACATATAGTGTTTTGAATAAGACATGAACAATTTTTGTCCTGTTAGATCAGGGGGAAAAGTTATCTGGTTTGTCTGTCTAAGGGAACCCTAAACTTCCTACATGTGGGTTTCATTATTTAACCAAAGGATTTAAGTATCATTTTTACTGGACACCAAGACTGATTAGCTCTTCCTTGAAGAAGGACTTCTTTTCTAAAGAAGTACCAAGTCAAATGATCTAAACCATAAGCCATGTTGAAGGTTATAAGAACATGTACACAATAAGATGTACAGTACATCCAGGAAGCTACGTAGCGTTAATGAAAAATGAACGCGCTGCTCTTGCATTAGCGTGTCCTTGGATGCAAAATGGCATTTGCAGAGAGTTCCACAAAGGGCTGTGCACATGCTGGACAAAATCCTGCCTGCTCCTTTTCTCAAGGCCACACTGGAAATGTGTGCACGAGTGAACAAGAAACAGACAGAGAATGAAATGCATACAGAGAGAAAAGAGAGCTGAGGAATGGAGAAAATAAGGACAGCGTAAAGGGTAAGAATGTAAGAGATGGACAGAGAAGGAGAGAGGAAGTGATGGGGAAAATCACGACTAATTTAAAAAAAAGGTACAGATAATAATAAAGGATGTCTTCTAAATTCATTACGAGATTTCTCAGTATCCGTCATGCCTACAGAAATGCTTTTGCGTTACAGAGGTTGCATTAATTAATAATCTCATTAACATTTAACGCAACCATTTGAACAGGAGGCTTCTTTATTAGCATAAAAAGACAAAGACAAGACAACATCTCTCTCTCTCTCTCTCTCTCTCTCTCTCTCTCTCTCTCTCTGTTCACACGCTTATGTTCATAAACACATAGCCAGTGCGCCCCTTCAGTGTCTTCCTATTAAACAGCTCCTCCACAGTTGTGCCACATGCTCGCAGCACAAAGAGCACATCTAGATTCAAAACATCCGCAGGGCTCCACGCAGACTCTTTCAGAATTTGAATAAGTTGCTGTTTACCCCCTCAACTTGAAGCAACAATGCACAAGCAAACCGGGAGAACACAGTAATAATGGATGCTCTCTGCTTTCAAGAAGCCGAGCATTTCTCCAATACAAGTACAAAACTTAAAAAGGATCCTAGCTGTCATTCTGCCAAACGCTGATAAGGTCCAGAGCAGGTGATATATCTCCCTAATGGGCTTGGATGGATCTACACAGCAGTATCTAGTCTGTCTTGCATGCATTTATCAGAATTCATGCAAAACGAATGGCTCAAGTACTGTATGACTGTATTTCTATTAGATAGACCTTACAAACAATTGGACACATATGCTTATATTTGTTTGCACCAAATGCAGTTCCTGGAAATATTTGACATCTTCTGGCCCATTACACTTAAAGGGGAAACACTGATCAACGTGTACTGATGAAATGCTCTGCGCAGTGTGCAAGTAATATTGGTGCTCTGCTTTTCATCAACTGTGCATCTTCGGTAGGAGGGATTTCACCGGGAATACCCTCAGATGTGTATCTGTTCGAGATAAGTGTCAGGCAGGACTGGTAAAAACCATTTGATGTAGCACGTCTTTTATGTCGTGACGTCCTTTCTTTAAATATTATTGTTACGCCTGTACGGTTCTTCCAAAACCATATAAGAGGCAAAGAACTCTCATTCAGAAGGCAAAACAAATCACAGTTACCTTCAGATCTCCGTGGTTTGAATTTGGTGTGTGGTTTGATCTTGATTGGAAGAAGATAAGCATACGTGATCTGAAAGTAACGCGACCAATAAAGAGAAACTAGTTGGCTAAATACAAATCTAAGACATTATTTTCTGTAAAATTCTTATTACAGTTAAATCTCGCTCTGTTTTTTTTTAAATAACTTTTTATTGCCTACTCGAGATGATTTGTTTATTCACTCTCACCCACTGTTCACCTTATCACCTCTTAGTAATGCAAGAAAAATGATCGCATCTTAACCATAATGCAACACAAGTTAACAAAGTGTTCTTGCTATTCGACAGCTTTTCTCTACAGCTTAATTATTACACTAATCACAGTACATCATTTGTGGACTGCTGTTTGGTGAGCTGCCAAACAACATGAAATACACGAAAAGTTTTCAAGTTAAAAACTGGAGAATAAAGGATTGTGCAGAATAAAAGATTACAGTTATGAGAGTAAACACTCCCTTTATTTCCCTGTATAATCTCCTGCTACACTAGTGCACTCATCAAAAAGCACTGAAACACACGTCCGAAACACTGGCCTCCCAGGAACTCCCTTAAAAATCTCATTTTCAAAGATCAGGCGTGGAAAGTGCTAAAATGTTCTAAAACCATCCAAATGTTTTACAGCGACTTGGAGTCTCATCGCTTGAAGTCTTCTGTAAATGTTAATTGGGTTTATGCCTTTATTCACAAAAAAAAATCATCCCAGTTTGAATCGAACGCCCCTCATTTCATCCGTTACCATGATGGCATAGTCGATCGCCGGAAATTCTTTTCTCACAACTGACATTTTTACGATCGGCCCTTCCAATGATGTTTGAAAAGATTTGAAATGAAGGTCATGGCTGGAGTTACGGTTTGATGGCTGAAATATTACTTCTATTAATCCCCTGTTCTTGTGTTCCTTTCCTGAAATGTCTTTTTTTTCTCTCACCTAAAAAGAATGACGTCCCATGGCTAAAACTACTTGCCTAAATTTGGGAAATTTCTTCAACATTCTTTTTTTCACCCGTTCTGTCCGGATAATGTTTCACAATGGTCTGAGCCTGAAAAAATCTGTCTTGAGGAGAAAAAAAAAAGGAGTTCGGAGTAATTTCAAACGTCTTAAAGTATGTAGCAGAACTGCTGGTGCATTAAGCCCTCTCTGACTGAAAGAGCCCCTGGGAGAAGACTCCACTTCCACTCCATCTTAAAGTGCCTTCCTTTCAGCGTGATGACCCTGACCGCTCCCAGGATCATGCCGGAGTTTGTTTTTTTTTCGAAATGCTTAATGGAGGAACTCTTCAGCAAACTCATGCTCCCTGCTAATATTACAATTTTTTTTTTTTGTTAATTATGCTTTACGCATCACTAAATCTCAAGTCTGTTGGAAATTCAGATATACATGCCAGAGTACAACTTTTAAACAGCCAGTTGTAAAAGAAGACATAACGAACAGACAAAACAAAGAAGCACTAGAGGTGCTCATCAAAACTGAATGAGATTCAGGAGGGCACTATTTACTGTAACAGGTGGAGTGATGTGACCATGCTGTTCCGATTTACTAGCTTAATTGAATAGAAATTCAATAGAAAATTTGCTAATGTGCCATAGATCAAATTACTGTAATAAGTACTGTAAAAAAAAGTCCACTTTTTATCATGAGAACTGCCTTTGAACGTATGATAAAGTATCAAAGAGTCATGAAAAAATATAATCCGGTTCGATGTCTTCAAGGCGCTACTCTAGCAGTGCGCAAAAATCACTCTTGCAGGGGAAGAACGACACGGAAAAAAAAAAGAAATCAGAGGAAGAGATCAGCAATGAAAGGTTTTCTGTATCCTTTAAACCTGAAAGGCATTCCCTTATTGAGGCGCTCTAGTGGGTATCACATGCGAGGTAGAGACTACAGTCATCTCTCATCTGATGTTAGTTCAGACGGGTTTTCTCTTCTCATTTGCACATTAAAACGCTGACAAACAACAGGCTCTGCCGTACTACCCAGGATATCTCTTTCATCAGGAAAGACCTTTAGTCTTACCTGAATACCGAGATTCATTAGAGGCAGTGATTAAACCTGGATCAAATGAAGAAAATTCACTCGAATTCGTTTTAAGCCATTGAGGTGCTGATCAAATGCAGAATTCTACTGACCATGTTTAGCATGATCTCCAGAACAAAGGCAACTTTCTTTTTTTTTCTCTCTCTCCTTTGAGTACTTCTGAGGTTTTTTATTTTACCAGATTCATAATTTTGTCATTTACAGGGATTTAGACAGGCAGAAGGATTTGTGTGTGTCTTCTGTGTCTCAGGTATCTCTGGTATGAGTGTGTGAGTTCCTCTTGTGTGGACACACATGGATGAAGTAGAACAGTTCCCCTCCTTCTGGAAGGAAACCCAAGGCTTTGTCTCTACCATACTCCTGTTACTATTAAGTTACCGCTCTACTCCTACTGTCAGGCTCAATCCATGCCCAGAAAAGAAAATGCACACAAACACACAGACAGCAATATGATCAAAAAGATCCACACATCCATATACAGTACTTATGCAAAATCCACATATTAGTAGACACATCCTTAGTGTACCCTAGAAGCGACAATGCAGATTTAAACATTCGAGAATGACGCCTCATCAATGAAGCTCTATAATAAAGCCTCTGGACCAGAAGCATACAAATAATGTATCAACATTTATAATATAAGTAGAAAAACATCTGGTATATGTGCAAGGTTTTGGAGCAAGGTGAAAGAAAAAATAATAATAACTCTCACCACACACACACACACACACACACACAAAATCAAGTGAAGCAAAGTTTTTTTTAAGCTGTTTTTAATACAAAGCGGGATCGTGCTCTTACCCATGACTGAATAATGCTGGAGCCCGTGTTCCACGCTTTTTTTCTTTCTTTGGAGAATCAGTCAGCAGCCCCGTGCAGCATATTGAACGTGTTCTTCACGCAGCCCGAGTAGAGACAGTCCACTGCTCCACATGCACACACACACACACACACACACATTCTACTGCTGCAGCAGCTGTGGAGTAAAAACCAGTTAGGAGTGTGTGGGACAAGGGGTAAACAAGTGGAGAGAGAGAGAGAGAGAAAGAGGAGGAGGAGAGCTGCACACTTCCCATGCACTCATTCCCGCACCCACACTTGTGAGTGAGACCAGGAGAGGTATGGACTGATCCTGAGAGAATAACTGAGAAGAGAGAGAGAGAGAGAGAGTGCATGTGTGAGTGTGTGGTGTGTGTGT
>QMIH01001403.1:19253-32572 GCA_003987875.1 Clarias batrachus
TTATTTTATTTTATTTTATTGTATTTATTTTTATTTTATTTATTTTTTTATTATTTTTTTTAAGTATGCATAAAATAATTAAGATATAAAGAGAGCACACTCGTGGCCGCTTATTTCTTTATTATTTCATGCATACTTAAAAAAAAACTTCTTCTTTAAATATTTCTTTATTATTTTATGCATACCTAAAAATAATAAAAGATCAAAGTATATTTATTTATTTATTTATTTATTTTTAAGTATGCATAAAATAATAAAGAAATAAAGAGAGCACACTTGTGGTCGTAGTACCAGAAAGGATCTAAAAGGTAAAACTTTCACCTCTGCATGTGACATGAATTATTGTCCACTGACTATGTTTGTGTTGCTGAATGAAAAGCAGACAGAATTAAAAGAAGTAAAAGCACCGAATGGGAACTGAAGTTTGAAAAATAGAGAACTCGGCGAAGGCGGATTAATCTGAGTAATTTATTGGAGCCCTCGTCAGTATTTATTACTTTACATAAAACTAAATTCCTATTAAATAATAAAATCTCTATTTAAATGTTGCATTTGAGCATGTCACTTGTGAATGTGTATACTGTATGTACATGTACTGTACACTGGAAAGCAAAGGCCTGTTGGTGTGTCAGCCTGTTCAGTATGAAGCAGTCGTCAGGGCATTGTGTGTACTGTACAATATTGATAATCTCATGGTCTTAATCAGAATCATTTGTATTGATGATAGCACTGTTTTCTTTCTCCTCCACTTTCGCCACAACGGCTTCTTTATAATGTAAGACAGTGGCGTGTGACCGGTGGAAAAAAAAAAAAAAAGGGAAGTAAATACAGAGGAAGCTGAATTTCCTCCAGCACCACAAAAAAAAAACTGTTTCACGTACCACAAAGCTAAATTCTGGACTGCTCACATGCTCACATGCTCACTGACGGGGTATTCGACGTCACACAGCGAAACTCATAGAGGGAAATCGACCGTCTATAGGAATAGAAGAGGGACTTTTGATAGCCAGGACAGTACTACTGCGAAACATACCAAGTTTTGACATTTTCCCTGAAAAGCGCAACTTCAGTTTTTTTTTGTGTGTGTGTGTGTGTCTATACCATACAGACTAGTATTACACCAAGCCACAATTTACTCTAAGTTATTATAATTGTTAGAAATTTTATAGATGTTCTGTTTTAAAGAGAGAACTCAAAGCTCACGCTCAGTTACAGTAGATACCCACCGCTACTGTAGTTAGCGTATTTTTATCTTTGCACTTTGGAAAGACACAGCACATTACATCTACATTGACATTATTTATAGGCTGACTTTTGTCTGTGAGTTATTTTTTTTCAATGTTTGATTTAACCCCTTCAGTTTAAGCAATTACTCAAATAAGGCCATTACTACACAAGCTGTTTTGATAAAGTGGGCAGTGTTTATGGCTATAGTCTACCCCATGGGTATGTTTCTTGGACCATCAGGGCTCCATGACGCCTAGACTGAAGGACCCTCACCTTCGGGGTCCACAGTATGCAATAATCTCATTTGAACAGCTGATATCGAGTCTTCATAATGAATTGGTGATTTTGGAATGAGCTTCTCCTCTGCAGCAGTGGTAAGTTTTGGTGTTGCTTTGATAGCCTGTCGAATGCACTTGACAATTCTGTTCTTGCAACAACCGTCCCAGAACAGCTGACCTTCAGGTTTCAAAATAACACCTGACTGTTTGTTGTTGTTGTTGTTGTTGTTGTTCCTTAATTACCAAATGCCGTATGTGGTATTTCATAGTTTTGAAAAAGAAAATCCAGAAAAGTAAATAAATCCATACTTTTGACTGGTACTGTATGTATTGGACTTCTTTCATTCAAACCTGCAACTGAAGTCAAGTTCAAGACCGAAAGTTTAGAGCGTTCARAAAGTGGAAAGTCCAGAAATTGCCCCCTCTAATAAGGTGGTTAGATTTTTTTCTACAGTTACCCCAAGGAATTTACTTTCATTTACGAGTTACAACACAGAGCGCATGATAGGGTGTATACACATCCCACATAAGCCACTTTCAAAACAACACAAACACAGTTTACACACATTTCACACGTTCTGTCAGGGCACACGCCTCCCGAAATGCGTCACGTGTCCGGTGTTGATGTGACAGCCCAGATTCAGAACTCAGACTTTTTGGGGACTTTCGGTGTGAGTTAATATTTCATACCGAGTCAAATAGCGGCCAAGAAGATATTTATACTAAATAGACAGACAGACAAACAAATAAACAGACAGACAGACAGACAGACGCAGCACTAGTATGATGAGTAAACTCATATGTGGTTGGACACACCCTTGCAACGAAACACGTTTAATCTCACGTCACCCATTCTTGCACAGTCCAAACCGCCATGGCTGGATATTTACGACTGTCTCGTCTTCACTAATTGTGCATGAACTTCCTGCTTTCCCTTATCGAGCTCTAAAACCTAGTCAGGTGCACGGTGCCCATGCAGGGAGAATTTCCACTTGTCGACATGGTGTGAAGGTGAAAAGAGGAAGTGGCGGTGTTACCATGACGCGGCTTCCTGTCCCCATGACTCTGTGCAGTTTCCGCTCCGTTTAAAAGAGGCCGCATGGGCGCAGCCAGTCCATCAGTGGGTGCGATTCGTGCTTGAGCGTCACGTGTACGAGCCTTGTGGATCAGTAACTCAAACCATGCTGTTATTTTACCTGCAGTTCGCCTGAAGTTAAAGAACGCTGGTTAGATACTGTTCACAGGTACGTGCCTCTCTCTCTCTCTCTCTCTCTCTCTCTCTCTGATACTTTATCATTATTCTGCATATTAGTACTACACTCATTGGCAAATCATATATAAAGTAAAAATTAATATGTATGCAGTGTGGCACGGTAATCAGTCCAGTGACCGTGCAAATGTGTAATTAGTAAAAATAATTAGAAAAGAAAATGATGTGTGTTGTTTTGTTTGAGGGATTTGACTATACAGAACATAATGCTAGAATTGTCTCTAATTCATGCTACACTAACACATCTGATTTCTGATTGAATTCATGTTCATAACGATTCTTGTGTTCTGATCTTATCTTATATACATAAGAATTAATTGATGTTTGATTGATGTTTTGATATCGTTATTGTCATATATCATGACACAAAGCATCACTTTTTAAGGTTTTCCTGAACGTTAGCTTGTAGATACCCAGTGTACTGTATCCTGGTGTATAGCAGTGCTTTTGCTTTTCACTTTTTATTAATGAATATTTTAGATGTTTTTATTTGGGGTGGCTTAGTGTTTAGCACCGTCGCCTTGCGCCTCCAGGGTCCGGGTTCGATTCCCGGCTCTGTGTGTATAGAGTTTGCATGTTCTCCCCTGTGCTTGGTGGGTTTCCTCCACCGGTCCGGAAACATGCAGATTAGGCTGACTGGCATTCCCAAATTAACCATAGTGTGTGTGTGTGTGTGTGAGTGTGTGTGTCTGGCCATGCGACGGATTGGCACCCCGTCTAGTCCCCGTATACACGATGAAGCAGTACAGATGATGAGTGAGTGAGTGAGTGTTTGTGGTCACTGACAAAACAGCTTAGTAAAATCTAAAGCGAATATCCTTTAATGCCAAATCTGTACATGCATTTAATGAATGTCAGGGGGTCTTTACTAGAATCTTTAACGTGACTAACATTCTACTGACTAACATATCACACTTATTAAATATTTTAGTCACAATAAAAAAAATGAAATACAAAAATCAATCAATCAATCAATCAATCAATGCAGTCACGATCGGCTGTAAAGATCTTCACAGCAATAAAAAGATATGAGCACTACTGTGTGTTTTGCTTGCTAGAAAGTTGAAAGAGAAACCACTAACCCTACTGCATATGATTGACAGGAAAATTACAGAGGTCAGGAAGAGAACTCCTACGATTTCCCCACCTCCAGTTGTCCTCATGAAGGTCTTGAGCAGCACTACCACAGTAAGTGGAATTTCCTTTCAATATCAATAAAGTATCTATCTATCTATATATCTATCTATCTATCTATCTATCTATATATATATATATATATATATATATATGGGCTCATATATATATATATATATATATAGATATAGATATAGATATAGATATATATATATAATATATATATAATCCATTGTCCAAAAGCATGAGCTAAACTTTAGATTTTTTTTTTTTAAACCTTTTTTTCTAGTTGGCTTTTAAGTTCCTTGTTATGTGTCTAACTCTGCATGCCCTGTCCTTGTGTGGTGTGTTGCAGAATAAATCTCTGAGTGGAGGAGGAATGGAGGACGGTGTCATCGACTTGCAAGCTAATGTAAGTATTAATTTTTCAACATGTTCGGGAAAAAAAAAAAGACAGGCAGCTCGTTTTTGGTTCTTTTTTTAAGAAAAAAGAAAGGCGTGGCAGGCGTGCAGCACAACATCAGTGTGGTTTTTGAGGGTGTGGATGCAGTTAGCCTGTATACTCTCGGGTGTGTATTGCCACACACTCACACTTCTCACTGTTTTCCCAGGCTCTCCATGGCAGCGGCAAGGGCAACGTCACCTCCCCGCAGTGCAAGCCCGAGATGGCGATTGGTGAGTTCAAACTCGAATGAAAAAGGCGCTTTGTGACCACAAGTATGGTTAGGGGCCGTCCAGAGTGTGTCTGTGAAACTGAGTGGGAGAGAATTAAAAAAAAAAAAAAAATGATGTCGAAGAAGAGAAAGACACGGCAGAATTCCTAGTGTTCACGAATGTACTCTGGGTGTTAATGCAACACTGGGGATTTTGCAGTGTAGCTACAGTAGATAATTAGGTAGAGATGAAAGTGTCTGATTTTAGACCGAAAGCTCTAACTCATGTGTGCCCGCTCTGTGCCAGTCTGACATCTTCTTACCAACTCTGACTCATAATCATGTGCTGATTTATTTTTGACCTTGGCAGAACATGATGGTGGTAAGAAGGGCCTGCTCTCCAAGCTGAAGAGACGAGACACACACACAGGCATACCCACACAGCCGGGACACAAGACAAGCCTGCTGTTTGGACAACCTCTTCCGAAAGATGCGAAAATCCCCAAACCCATTGCTGTACGTCTCATTTTCCTCTTCTTTGTGCTAAATATACTGCATAAATACATACATATACATATATAGATATTATTTGCATCTAACAGAAGTGTCTCATTCCAATTTCCTATTGAAACGATAACACTGTAAATACGCAGGATTTGTAATAGGGATGTTGTTCAAACCTTCTTTCTCATCAATGGTATGCATCACCAGAACCTCGTCTCGTCTCTCTTCAGTTTCTGTCTCCTCATTCATGCATGCATCTTTTGCTTATTTTGCAAAATCATTCATGTCGAAGTTATTTTCTGATGGTTTTCACACATGTTCGCCATCTGCAGCCTTGCAACATTTCACCCAGCATAGTTATCTCACATTTTTGCAACCTGTAGCCGTGTAACATCTCACCTACTGTACAGTATATCTTCAAAGGTCTGGGCCGGGAGACAGATAATGCTCTTCAAGATATGTCTCCTAACCTAACACTATAGCAGTGACATGCTGTATACAGAAGGCAGAAATGCTACTAGAAAAGTCTGCACACAGCTCCGCTGTCAGAACTCGGCTCTCTTCCCACCTGCGTGCTACAAGCTACATCTGAGATTTAATCGATAGGAAATGTTATATCAGATAAACCGGCGGTGGGGTTTTCAGATGAAACGAATCTGATGTTAGCATCTCCGCCCTCTGTTGAACTGTGTCAGAAAAGATCGTCTTCTTCATCTCCGTCTCTGCAGGAACTCCTCGTGCTGCTGTGGAGGAAAGGTCCCGAAACGGAGGGAGTTTTCCGGACGGCGTGTAACAGCAAAAACCTGAGCGCCGTCCGCGATCAACTCAACTCTGGGGTCGCGGTCGACTTGGAGGCGCTGCCGGTGACTTTGCTGGTCGGATTGTTAAAGGTAAACATGCTGTTTGCATCGCAGCAAGCATTTACAGTATACATCCACATGCATTATTATTATTATCATCATTATACCTTCAATATCCCAGTATGTACTGGGGCAAAGTCTTAAGTCTCCAGGATCTTTCAGTCGCAAATTGTTGTAATGGCAAATTGTGATCCTGGAGGCTTGATATTTGATTGACAGGGCACGTTAGACTCATTTCCAACCACAGTGATGAAAAATATTAGTCAGTTGCGGAAGATACGAGTGGATAATGAATGTCGCTCTATTGGCAGACTTTCCTGCGGGAGCTTCCTGGTAGCCTGCTGGTGACCGAGCGCTACACCGAGTGGACAGAAGCACTGGTGAAAGCGAATAAAGAAGACCTACCGGCTGAGTTGAGAAGGTACGGTAAGCCTGGAGTAGAGAGAAAGAGAAACCAAGGAATGGGCTCAGTTAGGTACTTTTTTAGTTCAAGAAAGCACCTAAGTTCACTGGTGCAAAAAAAAGAGGAATAGAAAGCGGGACTTTCAGTGGACTTTTCTCTTCTTAAATAGGGAACGGCTGAATGTCAACGTGTCGTGCTGTTAATATGGCGGGACATCGCTTCTGCTTTTGGAGCAGAATGAGACATGAGAGCCTGGTTTAAAAAAAAAAAAAAAAGCGCACCAAACTGATTTGTTGTTTCTTCCTCTTTTTTTTTTTCTTTCTGTGTTTAGGATCGTTTCCAAACTCCCCGAAGCCAACGGCGTCCTGCTGCAGCACCTGCTCTGTTTGCTGTGCCGCATCATCCAGAGATCAGAGAAAAACAAAATGGATCCCAAAAACCTGGCCATCTGCATCGCTCCAACGCTGCTGCAGCCCGGCGGCCTGACGCTGGATGTGAGCACGGTCGAAAAGGTTAGACACCTGTCATCTCATTCTGACTCAAAGAAAGATCAAAGTGCGGTTCGTCGGTGCGTGACAAACCACACTTTTCTAGTTTTCACTTGGCAAATATTTTTGTTTGCTGAAGTCTGAGTGTGACTTTGTGTGAGCCGAAACAGTTTAAGAAACAAACACAGAGGGGGGAAAAAATTAGGTCAGAAAAAAAAAAGAATCAGATGTATATTAGATCTACTGTATTTGGGGACTGTCTATGAATTACTAATGGACTGCTCGTTTAGGACTGGGTTTTTTTTTTTTTTGCAGTGGAAATTCTGAGAATCACAGAGACAATCACTTCTAGGAAAATGTCTTTGAACACCTTTCACATTCGTGTAGAGCTCGAAAACAGGTGGATAAACCAGCTGGGCCTGTAGACTCTCACTGTAGCTGTTACTGTAGATCCACATTATTTAAAAAATATATAATCATTTTTTAAAAAATAGAAGTATAGATTCCACCGCTAAATATCTATAAAACTATTAATAAGATATTTAATTAATAAGATAAAACTATTATTGTAGGGTTAGGGTTAGGGTTAGGGTTACTGGACACAAAGGTTATCAGTGGCTCCTTATTAGTAACTGCTGTAAATATCTCAAAATTTGAATATCACTTTAAATACCGATGCGTGATGTTTACTTCAGAACCTGCAGGGAAACTCCCCAAAACACAGCTTCACCACCACCACCACTAATTATGCACAAATAGCCTACACTGACAGGCGATGCTGTGTTTCCATCTTCAACAACATAAATGCCTTTTTTTTTTTTTTTTTGGTATTTTAGGTGACGAGCATAACCCAGTTCCTGATTGAAAATTGTTGTGAAATCTTTGGAGAAAAGATCCTGACTCTGCTTGGAGACCCGGAGGAAGAGCTGGAACGTATCTCAGGTACATGAAAAAAAAAAAACAAGCTAGTAACCCTGTAGTGCCGGAATCGGATTTCAGTATATACAGTACAGTAGTAGTAAGAGACACCAAAATCCTTGATGATTTACCAAGATTAAAATCCACGTGTTGCGTATCAGCCGCAATCATTAAATGACTCATAACGCAACTTCGATTATTATATATATATTTTTTTTTCCCGACACAGATACTTTGTYGTCACACCAGCACCACTCCGATTCTGACAACACCGATGGAGAGAGCGGCGAGGCGACGGGACACGCACACCACGCATGTCCTCACATCCATGTCCAGTGTCCAGTCAATCATTCCCACTCCTCAGACGATATCTTCGAGACTGTCGCCAAGCCCGTTGACCGGCGCAGCTCCGAGCCGGCCATCTTCTCCTTGGTCGGAGTGAAGGAGCTCCAATTTCTGGCGCGGAGTCACGACGACTGTTCCTCCGCCAAGGAGTACGAAGAACAGACGCTGAAGAAGCAGAACTCTGATGACTCGTTTCTACAACCACAGAGGAGACACTTGCAACCTTTACTGAGAAAAACCACCGGCAGTCTAAACCTCGAAGTCCCGGTCATCAACAAAACCTGCTCCTGCTCTTCAACTTGTTCTCTGGAAAGCACTAACTCTAACATCTCTGAGAATTCGGTGTTTGTCAGCTCTCCTTTACCTTCTCCGTCCAGCCCTCGGAAAGCACAACCCGAGCGACACATGTCTCTTAACGGGAAGCCGAAAACGGAGGCAAATTCGAGGCGCCCGTTCCCATTTAAGAGAGCCAAAAGCCTGGGGAATTTCTCCATTAACAGGGGAAGCGTCAAGAAAACCGAGGGACAAAAAGAGGGGACTTTTCCATGTGGAACGTTGCAGGAGGACTCGCAGAACGAGACGGAGGTTCAGGACGAGCCGCTGAGGCGTCAGAGACCACTCTCTGCCATTGAGGTCTTCGAGCATGTAGACAGACGCGACCCTGGAAGTCCGCCATCCTATCAACAGGCTCTACACTCTGGAGTCCTGCAGGCACCGCCGAAATACGGTTCCATGACTGTGCACCATGCGAGAGAGCTGGGCCAAAGATCCCGGCCCACCTCTATGAACGATTACATCCTGGACCCTTCACCGGTTAGCCAACTTTTAGACAATTTTACCCTTTCGAACAATGGTTTGGGTGCACCTCAGCAGAGCTCGTTCAGGCAAAGGGCCATGTCTGAGTCGATAAGCTGCACCAGAATCGAAAAACTCAACCGTCGATGCAGTCAGCCTGTGTTCGAGGAGCTCTCCTACGCAAAGGAGTCATATGTGTAAATTTTAACTTATGTTGTTGTTGTTGTTGTTGTTTTTCACAATGTGCTTGCTAGTCTGACACATTCACTTTTTTCTTCGTTTGTCTGTTTGTTTCTAACAGCTATTTAATATGCTAATGTAAAAATAATATCACCAGTCTAAAGCTATGTTTATGTAAATATGATAATATGTAAATACAACAACCTTTTTCTTTGTTCTTTTTTTGGTCATTTCTGCAAATTGACACATTTACTATTGCACTGGAGCTACAAGGCTAATGTTGCTAACAAGTAAGAGAAGTCGGTTACAGCTGCCTCGAATCACTTCAGTAATCTTATACACACTTACCAGTGTAGTAGATTAGGACTAAAATTCATAATCTGTAAACATGAACTAAACTTTACCGTGTGGCTAAATACTGTAAAGTCATGTAGGCGGCCATCTTGAAACCTTCTTTCCTTAGCATCGTTTTTTTGCCCTATGAGCCTCACCTCACAACATGTTTAGATAGATTTTTACCAGAAACTTGAGTTATTGCAGATGGCCACATGTTTTATAAAAGTGTGTATTGAAATATATATCATATTTGGGAAAATGATGATGTATGTATTTGTTAAAGGAACCCGTGTTAGACATTTGTGGCTTACATCTAAAGATGCAAACATTTAGGCAGCAGTCATGTCCTGGCTGATTGACTTCATTTGCACAAAATGCTGTATATTTTGTTTCATCCATACAATACTCTTTCTGACTAAAGAGTTTATTCTTAGTTTCCTGCATCAGCGTCTGGCACTTTCACAATGACACTTGTACATTTTATATATATATATATATGTTTGTTTGTGTATATGTCTATTTTATATGTTAACATCCCGCTTTCCTTCACTACAATAAACATCATGTTCTATGAATTTCACCGTCAGGACATCCCATCCTTTAGTACCACATGACACTATTTTGTGCAAACTTCATTACATACTTTGCGTGAAGTTCAAATGTTTCATCAGAATCCTTTCCCAGATAGCAGACAACTCCATTATGGATCTGTCTCAGATCCGCTGTGCCTCTTGCAGATCCGCATCATATATGCGCCGCGGATCCGGTTCGGGGTCTTGTGCTACCTGGGAAGGCTCTGAAGGCGCATACTCTACTGTATGTATATGAACTGCTCTACTTCTATAAGGGGATTGCGTAATAGGGACAAAGCCTCATTGAGAACAGAATGTTCTGCTTAAGAGCTCCGCAGAGAGGAAGTCAGCTATGATCACATGGCCTGATTTGGTTTTTCTTTGAATTCTGTCTGCTTGTTGAACGTGTGCCACCATTTCCTCCATCACGACTACGACCGTGCCTCATGAAAATAGCTGTAAAGTGTAAATGTAGTTGGCTTTTTTTTTTTCTCTCTCTCTCTCTTCCTTTTGAAATAGTTATCTGGTACAAGGGTCATTGATGTTCTACATGGTTTCAGCATGAAGCTACTTCAGTGAGAGTGTGATTTTCAGAGAGTTCCAGTGAAGGATGTCACATCTCAGAATAGACACACACAAACCCACATAAGGACATAAACTATGCAATGCGCATGGTTTCTTAATACCTCATCTCTCAGGCCATTTAGAGAATATTACATATCCTGGCCTTCACAGTGAATGTGCAGATCTGCAAGCCCTTATCTAGTACAGACAAATGCTTCAGTGAATGCGTGACCTTCAGGGCCGTTAATGATCTTTGATTGGTGACAAAATGACAAAAGGGTTTAGTGTAAGAAATTATGGTGAAGGGGTCAGAGCAAGATGTATTTATAAATGGTTTATAAAGGGGCATTTTTTGTCAATTACCTGCCTGATGGTGTTGCCTGGCAACCATAATATTAAAGCCTGTTTAGTTGGCTTTGAGTCTGTCTGAGATGGCGCCTGCAGCACTACAATAAAAGGAACTATTTTTTGTTGTTGTTGTTGTTGTTGTTGCGGATTGACTGTCATGAAAATGTTGCTCTATCGGCTGCTCCCATCGCACACAATTTTTTAACGCTGAATGCCCTTGCTGACACAACCCTCCCTTTTGTATTAGGGCTTGGGACAGGCACTGCATCCAGTGGTCCAGTGGACCAAATGCCTTCTGCATGGTAGGCGAAAAACCTACCACTGAACCACCAATGCCCGATTGACTGTCATGGAAATGGGCAGCCTACAGTAAGTATTGTACAAGGGTCATTCAACTCAAACTGCCACTTGTGATGAAATTTCTCATGAATAAAGGCATAAAACCAACTGACATTTACAGAAGACTTTTGAAAAWGCACAGTCCAGTGATTAGACTCTTAGCTGCAGTAAAACCTTTGCATGGTGCATATTTTTTTTTAAAGAAGACAGTATGCATGATTTGATCACTAAAGATGTTCTGTTTTTGAAGGACAACGCACATTCTCATACTGCCCACTGCACAGTTTGTACATTACAGGGATTTAATGTCTGTGCTATTCTGCTAAATCCCCAAAAGTTCTTGATCCCCGAATTGTGCTTTGGGTGACTTGGACGCCCCTTGTACAATAAATAATTTTAGAATGTCTATATATGGCATGGTCTATATCACATGTACTAGCAGTGTTGCATAACTGTTGTGTAAGAGTGCAAACGAATCTAAAAGACTTGGATAAAAACATAAACTAACACTTCAATAAATCACAATCTATCTCAACTTTGCTACTGTTTTTGTTTTTAGAACATAACACTTTAACAAAAAAAATTATTTATACATTAACTATGATATGAAATTACAGCTGCCCATTTTTTTTTTTAAGTCCAACTAGACTCAACAGTGTCTAACTCAACATTGGATAATTGATGTGTACATGCACGTAAAATGTTTTTCCTTTCATACAGTGGACATAGGAAAGAATCACCCATTAAAAGTGTAATCAAAGATGAATAATCACATATTGTTGCTTTGCAGTCTGAAATGAAGACAGACAGTTTTAGTTTTATCCAGCTTTGTTTACCGAGTGCAACTTTTAACAACCAAGTAAAATATATAACACCAACATGTCAGAAAAAAAAACAGAATCACTGATTTGGAAAAGGATCCCCCTTTCCTAAAAATGACAGGTGACGCAGAAGAACAGTGAAGTCTATTATTAAACTATTTGGTACAACACAGACCCTCCCTGGATTGGGACGTCGCTCCAAACTGGATGAAAGATCCAGGAGGAAATTGCTCAGAGAAGCTACCAAGAAACCCACAGCACTCACTCACTGTGTGCATGTGACAACAATTTCACAAATTGTTCACAAATGTGGCTTTATGGGGGGGTTGCAAGAAAAAAAAAACACTCCTTCAGAAAGACCACATGCGGTCACGGCTGAGCTTTGCAAAAAAAAACACAGGTCGTCAGATGTAAAATTAACAAATGTAATTATTTGGTCCCAACACCGAACGATTTGTCTGCCGGAAATGTTATACAGTTGCATGGAGATGGTAAWGTCGTGTTATAGGGTTTTTCTCAGCAGCAGGGACTCGAGCACTTGTTAGGATAGAAGGAAAATGGATGAGGCAAGATACTATTACATTTTTTAGGAAAATCTGCTGCCCTCCACCAGGAATTTGTCAATAGGAAAGTTTACTATGATCATACCATACCATATACAGTATACCAATCCCATATTGACCATAATCCAATGACCCAAAGCACACAGCAAAACTGACCACACAGTGGTTGAAGAAGAAAAAGGTGAATGTCCCTTGCATGGCCTGATCAAAGCCCAGAATTACACACAATTGAAAATCTGTTGAATGACTTGAAGACTGTGGTCCACAAACGGAAATCAAATTCAACTCAAGTTGAGCAATTCTGCAGGTTATAAAGAGTGGGGAAATTTTTGCAAAGTCTAGATGTCTAGAAAGCTTTGTGTGCCACTGAGAAGGAGATTAGCTTCAGATAAATGTTTTTTGTTTGTAAAGCCACACAGTGACCTATGAATCATTCAAGCATAAAAATGTTGAATGATTTTGCTAGAGGCTAGGGGGGCACACTAGAGGCTAGGGGGGCACACTAGAGGCTAGGAGGACACACTAGAGGTTAGGGAACACTAGAGGCTAGGGGGACACACTAGACGCTAGGGGGACACACTAGAGGTTAGGAGGACACACTAAAGGCTAGGGGACACACTAGAGGCTAGGTGGACACACTAGAGGCTAGGGGACACACTAGAAGCTAGGAAACACTAGACGCTAGGGACACACACTAGAGGCTAGGAGGACACACTAGAGG
>QMIH01001403.1:34365-48543 GCA_003987875.1 Clarias batrachus
CTAGAGGCTAGGGGCACACACTACAGTAGAGGCTAGGGGACACACTAGAGGCTAGGGGCACACACTACAGTAGAGGCTAGGGGACACACTAGAGGCTAAGGGCACACACTACAGTAGAGGCTAGGGGACACACTAGAGGCTAGGGGCACACACTACAGTAGAGGCTAGGGGACACACTAGAGGCTAAGGGGACTCACTAGCACATGAAGCAGTGAGAAACAGGTTCTTAGTATACTGATGATGCTGAATGCTGAGTGGGTGGAACAGATGAGATGGAAAATGAGGTTGCTTCTGAGGTTGTTACATAAACTACCAATTTTTTATTTTTAATTTGCAGTCACGGTAAAACAATTGCCTTGGACATGGTGCCAATTCATGGCAGGGTACACACACACTACGGGCAATTTGGGAACACCAATAACTTATTCTGCATGTCTTTGGACTGTACAGTACATCATACGTTTGGTAAATAACTCAACTGATCAGCTTGGATTGAATTGTGTCATTGTTTTTGAATTGTCTTGGTATAAAAGCATCTGTAAACTAAATACATGTAGAATTCGCGGACACCACAGGAGCAAGTCAGACATCAACTTGATGAAGCATGTATGTGTAGGGAATGTGGATATAAAGAGCCTTAGCATTTAAACGTATGGTCTTTGGGCTAGATGTTTGTGTCAAATGCAATCCTGCAGTGAATAAGAGGAATATAAAACTTTTATGTTTCACCTTTTCACCCACAAGTCGCCTCCACAGTGTTTCCTGTGTTACCGCGTTTTCTCTGGCAGTCTCTCTCTCTGTCTCTCTCAGGTGTCAAAGCAAAAGACTTTGTGGCTTTCATAACATTTACATGCAAACTCTGCACTGAATAATCCTTGCATTTCACAATCATGGTAATTGAAACTCTCTGATGAACCAAAAAAAGCCTGTGATGTAAAGCATTACACGATGAAGGGAAAGAAACGTAGAAACCTTCACTGTATTGTCACGCAACGCTAGGTTAATCACGTTAACAAGAGGATAATAAATGATAACAAAAATAAATAATAAATAAATTAGGTACAGTTGCAGCGACAAATGAGGAACAGTCTCCAGAGTCACACATTTGACATGAAGGAACTAAATGTTCTCTAACTCTTGATCAGCCTTTATTTTTCAGATTGTGAACCCCAAACCACTTCCTGATGGCAATGCCAACTATTTGTATAGCAACACTGAAAAAAAAAACACAGTGATCAAGAAACATAGAGATCGAGCTAGCCACTAGCACATAGAATCCTTTTTTTTCTTTTTTTTTTTTATAATTGCAAATTGCCATCCACTATCTTTTACATATCACATGACAATTACCAAGTGGGGAAGGTGAGGCTACACCTTCAACTGCAGCTCTACCCTTCAATTCTTTCAAACTCTATGTTTCGCGTCAGCTGAACAGAGGAAAACTCGAACTGCAGTATCCCATTTATAGACMGAGAGAATTGTTGCTTTCTTGAACTCCACGCACTGGATGGCTGTGGTACTAATTAGACAATAGTTGATCAGGGAAAATCTACAGGACAACTGATCATCTCAAAGGCATTACTGATTGGTTTCAATTCTCAGTTGCAAAAATAGAAGCAGAAAAAAAGTGACAGCTTTGTCAGCAAAGACCTCCTTGTCTGGTACTAAGAACTTGTGATCTCAGGAAGCTACACTACATCACTAGGTGAAAGTGAACAGAGCTTCTGTTGTGCAACTGAATTACCAGGAGGTAATCTACAATGCATGAGAGAAGAAGGAAAACTCCTGGCACAATGATTGGAGGCAAGATTCAAACCCCCAGTCCTGAAGGTGTGAGACAATAGTGCGAAGCCATCATACCAAAGTAAACCTTACAATTCTGCTTGTATGAATTGTGAYTTCTTGTCTTTTGCTGGAATCATCTTTGAAATATTTTTGTCTATTTTTGTCCATTCTTTCTAAAATAATTGCTCTGGCTTTTTTCAGGTTAATTAGACGTTGTTTGTTTGCTGCAAATTCCAAACGGTGCTATACATCCTTAATGAGACTCATATCCGGATTTTGACTTTGCCACATTCACCACTTCTGCATTGCCTTATGTTTGGGATCATTCTACTGCTGAAAGGTGAAGTTTCTGCTTAGGCAAGAGGTTCCCGAGTAATATTCTTCTCTATGTCTATGCTTCCTTTAATTCTCACAAGCACCTTTGGTTTTGAGGATGAAAAGCATCGAGCGGACATGACGCTCCCACCACCACCACATATTGTATCAATGTGCTTTGAAACTTGACTATTATAAACTATTTCGATCATTGTCTCATCATACTTTAAAAAAAAAAAAAAAAACAGATCTTCAATGATCACTCTCATGCCTTCATATGTTTCTCGTGAAATGGTCGTTCGGTGCAGCTTTCAGCTCTCAGCCAGTGCACTCTGTATTACCAGGGTAAATACACAACAAAATATTACTTTCTGGATTTTTACCCCAACTCACTGACTCCACCTAGTGGTTAATTGCTGGCTGGTGAATTCTCAGTAGAGATGGCACCAATCTGTTACACAAGATTACTTATGATCAATACATGAAACAACAACAATAAGAATGGCGAAATTAATGTCAGAGAAACAAAAATCAACATTGGAGACCGGGTATGGAAAATATTTATATTATTTTCGTGACTGAATTATTTGTAACAGTAGGCGGTTCTACAWTAACATTTCTTATATTTATACTATTTGGTTTTGTTGTATTACTCTTTATGTACAGTATTACACTTACTAACGTACGTGTACACTTACTAACTAAAGTAAGTTACTTACAAAAGAAAGTGTAAAGACATGATGATAGATGGGGCTTCTATGACAAGCAAAATCATTTAAAATGTGAGACTGATGAATGAATGCAATCCTTATGTTCTAATTACGTCTTTAATGGTGCTATGTATTTGGGTAGTATAGGGCTTTTTATGTTACATAATTTATTAATAATTCCATTCCATTTTATTCTATTATGGCACAGCTGTATCATCTCCTTGCTGTTTTTATTCCACTTCCAAGTCTGTTAAAGGGTCTGTACGGAGATGTTTTAACTAAAAGTGAAGAAGTAGCAACAACATTTTACAAGTTACTGTCATTTCCATATAGTCATTTTACCTTACATGCGCTCCACATACTATTTTTCTCTTCATAACCAAAACTTGTGACGCAGGGAGGGACTTTAATTACCGGAAGGTCAGTAGGTGAACTGCCTACTTAATAGTATGATGGACTGAATAGGTGTGAATTCCTGTATTCCAAAACATTTCTGGTTATTGCACTGGTTTTGTAAGAGAATTATCTTAATACACATCCACTAATCCACAAATTAATAATTGGAGATGGAAATTACCATTCCATATAGCAGACAAGGAAATTGCTGGAGGTGAATTTTTTTTCCCCATCACTTTGTACATTTAGAATAGTTTAGAACAATTGAGTACTAGTGTTGTGTGCATGTTACAGTATGCTGTTGATAATTCAGGATGTATTTCTCTTTATATAAAGTATTACAAGTACCGAAGAGGTAGACATTGTGCTCCTTTAAAAAAATTGTTTAATCCTCTTTATAACATCCCATGTACTACTGTATATCAGTCAAAGGTTTTTACACACCTACTCTTTCGGTGTTAATTCATTCATTGTTTTAATATGTTTAAGCCTGGCACACCCATGGCATTGTCTTGTCAGAATCACGAGGTAGTGACCTGAAATGATTTTCATTTCACAGGTGTGCCTCATCAAGAGTTCATTTGTAACCTTTTTTTTTTTTGCATTTTTAATGTACTTTAGACCATCGGCTGTCTTGTGCAGAGAAAGGGTGGGTACAATAGCTTTATTAGTGCTTACTATGGCAAGAAACACTCATTTAAGTAAAGAGAAAAGACGGTCCATCATTACTTCAAGAAATGAAGATCAGTCAAACTGTGAATGTAGTCCCAAGTGCAATAGCGAAAAAACCATCAAACACTATGATGAATCTGGCTTTCATGAGGACCGTCCCAGGAAAGGAAGACCAAGCGGCTACACCCTGCTGCAAAGAATAGGTTTATTAGAACTACCGACCTCAGAAGCTCACATTAGAGTTCACATAATAAATGCTTCTGGAGTTTACTTGGACCTCTAGGTCATGTAAGAACTATTTGTGATGGAGTGATGCGTCATATGACCTGGCCTCCAAAAGTGCCCCATCTAAATACAGCTGAGATGGTTTGGATGAATTGGACTGGAGAGTGAAGGAAAAGCAGGCAACAAGTCAAAACCTCTGGGAACTCCTTCAAGATTGTTGGAAATCCATTCCAGGCGACTACCTCTTAAGGCTGACTGAGAGAAAGGCGGGCGTCTGCAAAGCTGTCATCAAAGCAAATGGTGACTACTTTAAAGAATCCAAAATACAAAACATATTCTGGGTAATTTAACACATTTTTGTCAACTATGTAATTCACAATTTCAGTGTCTTCAGAACTAATATATCAAACCTTGGACTAGATTTTAATTTTGTCTGACCTGCTGGCATTTGCATTACGTCACAGGCATTGTTTCACAGACGGTGTGTCATGTCATGACAGCAGCAGCATCAACTTTGACGTCACACTGTGAGGTAATAATATAGCTTCATTTGATTAGCAGACCATCATATGGTGGCCGTACAGATATATTATTACCTCACAATATGACATAAAAGGTGATGATGACGCTGCCTACAATTACATTTAATGAAAAATGACTGTGACACCTGCGATGGATTGGCACCCTGTTCAGGTTGTACCCTGCCATGTGCCCTAAGTCTCCTGGGATACGCTCCAGGCCCCCGTGACCCTGAATACAGGATTAGGCGGGATTAAGCTGTGACACACCGCCTGTGACGGAAGTTCTGTGAATTAACTACCTTTTTATATATACACTCCTGAACGATGGTGGATCAGAACCAGGTTGTAAGAACTGCTTCACAATGTCATAAAAAGAAAACAACAAGATCTTCAGTAAGAGATATAAAAACAGCAAGAGACAAAAGAATAAAGATTGCCAGTTTATTGAAAACTTCATTTAAACTCAATCAGGCTCTTCATCGGCTTGTCACAAGCATAAGACCATAGCCCAAAATACCCACAACAGAACTAAGAGTGTCAAAAAAGGACTCAGTATTGAGTAACGCCACCCTTCTTGTCTATGACTTCATTCATTTCGGTATGCTTGATGCAACGGTTACCAAGAGGCTGGTGTGAACGTTGCTCCATGTGGTGCAGATGGCATCCACAGTGTGGAACTAACATCCATTTTTGTAAACTTCCCTTGCCATCCATCTCCAAATACTCTCAAGAGGCTTTAGATAAGGATGACATGCAGGATGGTCAAGTAGACTGTTATTGTCCTGGAAGAAGTCCTTTGCCATGTGGACTTTGTGAACTTTACCATTATCCTGTTAAAAGACCCAGACATTATGTTGAAAGCCWGCTGCAGCATGTCCACATAGCCAGCCGCGGTTTGACACCCCTGCACAACCGGAAGCCCAATTTTCTTATTGAAGGAAAAAGTACACCAGATTATGATGGAGTCTCCTCCACTTTGCCACGTAGAAACATCAGGACAGCATCAGGACCATCCAGATTTTATTATTATAATTTTTTTGTTTTCTCACCCGTCCTTCAATGCCCCATGGTTGGTGCTTCCTGGGCAAATTCCAAACGGGCAAGTTTGTGGTGTGGGAGGAGACTTTTTTTTTTGTCTTTCTTTTAGCCCTTGTCTCGCAGATGCTGTCTTATCAGTTGCAGTCAGCATCAGTAAGAGCTTTAATTTGGGTCGAGGATAGGACTGTGTCTTCACGGACAGCCCGTCTCAGTGCCGGTGAAATTTTTTAGTTTCTACCACTTGATTTTTTTCATCCCATAACTCTCCAGATCTTTACAGAAATTTAAAATGACTTGTCTTACTGCGTCCAAAGTCAGCAAAAAACATGGAATTAACATATTGGCAATATGTTTTCAAAACAATGGTAACCATATAGAGCATATTATATGAAAAAACTGGTTCCTATGAAAACTATTTTTCCCTTGTATGGAAACTTATGGCCCGCCCTGTATACTGCACTGTGTGATACCACTGAATGTAATGTAAATTAAATATCATAGTGTTATCGTATAATTAAAATTACATATAAAATGATACTGTCTGTATCATTCATACAGTAGTATTGACTAACATATCTAATATGGGAGAGTATGTACAAACATACCACATTGAATACCTGCTGTACTTTTGTTAGCCACTGTGGCACCCAGTAAGTATTGTGGTAACACACCATAGTAGTACCATAGTTCCCACTGAAGTGCCACAGTACCTACCCTGACCTATGGCGCCTACCATGGTAAATTCTTATTGGATAAAATCAACCACGTCGCATGATCTTTATTACAAAACAGGAGAGCTGATTGTGACATGGTTTTAACGATGTTTCACGACAGAATAGAGCTGAACCGCCCCCTGCTCGACTCTCTTTTATATTATTGAGATTATTCTTCTTTCTATTCTCTCGCGCTCTCTCTCTCAGTGCTCCCTAGCGGCCGCCTTTACACACATCCTGTACTGTACTGCTAATCAGCTTGGGTTCTTCAGTTGCTCTTTTCCACCGCCAGGGCGGCGTCCCCGCTTAGCTGAGAATTGAAAACAAAATGTCAACTCTTCCTTGGGGAGAAATGGCCATTTAATTTTCTTTCCATGGCGCGGTGATTATGGAGGAGGTTGCAAAGGAAGTGTCTTCCTTATTGCCTGCCGGAGGAGACGAAAACTCGGGGCAGAATGGTAAAATATGGTGTTTGAAGCGAGTTGGGAAAGACAGCGGCTGGCTAAGACTCTTCGAAAATACTGAGGTAACTAGTGCCTGCGCTAGCTAGCTAGCATGCTAACTGGAGTCGGAGTTAGCCACGTAACCTTAGCGACCAGTTTCATATTATGCTTGCTGACTGAAGAGACTTTTTAAAATGAAAAAAAAAAAATAGGACCTACCATTATTTTTTTGTTTTGTAGACCATATTATTGGCAAGTAACCAAAGCCGGAGCAATGCTAACAGCTAGCTGAAGTTCATACCCAGCTGCACGTTAGCTCATTTCATGCCACACTGATTGTTATATGACTCTAACGTTCATCTGTATTGAATATTCATCTTTAAATTGCTCTGTTTTTGTGAAAGGTTACGATTGGACGTGGCCTGAATGTCACCCATCAGATTCTATCAGCGAGTTGTCCACTGATGATCTCCAGAAACCACTGTATGTTTAAGCAGAGAGAACATGGCCAGTGGACAGTGACTGACAATGAGGTAACTCGCAGCACCCACACATCTCAGCTCACTGGTCTGAACCATTGTGACTCAATCACTCACTCACCGCATAATCTATATAAATAAAATCATACTCTCCCCTTCAATTATGTCTTTACATTTCATAGACTGGAACGCATTACATAGGACACATAATAAGTTTTTATAAGTCTGTCACAGCATCACGCAAAACCGCCTGAACAGAATTGCGTGAAACTTTTGCAGTACAGTACGGTACTTTGATATCTGCCTGAAGTTTAACCTTCACCATAAGTGAAATCAKAATTTTGAGGAAAAGCGATGATATGAACAGTTAACTCGCAGATTGAATAATCTACTTTTAAATAAGAAGAAAAAGACTAATAAGCTACTTGATCAATGTAAACAAAAGCTGAACTGAAAATTCGTTCTGGGATTAACGAATAATATTTTCACCGCTGAAATAACAGCCACGAAGTGTTATAAATGAATTTTAATGCGCTGCAATCGTTTTAAGACAAAAAATTTTTTATCCATTTTTATCCGATCTACTTTTTCGATTTCTCATCTGTGATTCAATCTTCGATTACTGAACACGGACTGTATTTGGCTGACAAGGAACGAAGTACGGTTTGTGTAAAGATAAAGATAAACATTTCTATATCCTCTCTTTCCCATTTGATTGCACTAATTTAAAATTACAGTAGATTCAAAATCTGCAACACACACACACTCTCACACTCATTCTCACACTGTGGGCAATTTGGAAACGCCATTTAGCCTAATCTGCATGTTTTCAGACTGTGGGAGGAAACCGACCAAACAATGGGGAGAACATGCAAACTCCATACACACAGACCCCGAGGGAGGGAATCGATTTCAGACCCTTGAAGTGCAAGGCAACAGTGCTAACCACTAAGCCAACATGCCGCCTCATTGTGATTTAAAGTTAATAAATTAATCTCTAGTATGAAGACACCATAAATCACACAGTTTATTAGGTACAGCTTATGGCAAGAGTGACCGCTGCTCTTCTCTTTTGTTGTACTACTATAACTCTGACTGTAATGTGCACTAAATTATAAATATATTTAATCTAGAGATTAAATATATTTAATCTGCTATAATTGGGATGATGTGGATCCTTCGGTCCCAGCTGTGACGCCGTGGTGCTGCCGCTGAGTGTGGATCACACTCTTCGTCTGGCTCTGATTAATGCTAGATCGCTAGCGAACAAGACCTTTTTACTGAATGATTTTTTCACTTCACGTAACCTGGATTTTATGTTTTTGACAGAGACCTGGCTTAACGCTGGCGAGTTAACTTCGCTCTCTGAACTTCCTCCTCTGTGTGATTTCATAAGCTCACCTCGGACTACTGGCAAAGGTGGTGGTCTGGCTTCTGTGTTTAAATCTGTTTTTCACTGCCGAGAGATCGCGGTGGATTCTTACAGCAGTTATGAGCTGCAGCTCTTTGAGACTAGTTTTCCTGCGCCTGTGTTGTTTGCGGTGGTATATCGACCTTCAAAGTATAAAAATAATCTAACTTTTATTCAGGACTTCGCAGACTTTGTGGCAGGGATTGCATTGAAATACACTTTTTAATTATTGGAGATTTTAACGTACATGTGCGTTGTGAATCTAAACCTCTGGTTAAAGAGTTTCTCAGTTTAATTAACTTGTTTAATCTTATGCAGTCTGTCACTGGTCCGACTCATGAGAAATGACATTTTTGGATCTTGTGTTGTCGTATGGTTTAAGTATTACTGTAAATGAAATATGCGATGCAGGTTTTTCAGATCACATGCCTGTTTTATTCACTGCTGTCGCTCCTGGTTTGGAGTTTTCTACTTGTGCTGTTACTCGCAGTGTGTGGGTAATTAACCCTTTAACTGCTTCAGAGATTTCTAGTGCTTTTAAAGACTCTCTGCTGTTTAACGCTAATAATCGTAATCTCAGTGTGGAAGAATTCACTGTCTTATTTGATTGTACATGCACTGAGTTATTGGACTCTGTTGCTCCATTGAGGGAAAAACATTGTAAAGTATTGTCTCAACCTTGGTTGAATAACACTACCCGTTATCTTGGACGTGCCTGCAGAGTAGCTGAGAGAAAGTGGAAAACGGATAAACTAAACATTGTTTATTGTTTGAATTGTTGCAGGATGCGCTATGTAAATACCAGAGAGCTGTAAAACCTGCTAAAACTAAATTTTTTCTAACATAGTAGCCTGTAATAGACGGTGGCCACACGTTCTTTTTAATGTTTTTAATTCTCCTGTTAATACACGTGATTCAGATTGTATTGTTCCATCTGCAACATTATGTGAAAACTTTCTAAAATATTTTGTGGACAAGATCGCTCATCTTAGTTTTCCACCCATTATTGTTATCACTGATCCTCCTATTGTCTCTTTTTGGCAAGCTGTTTTCCAGCAGGTTTGAACCTGTTACATTTTCTTATCTGTCTGACATAGTGAAACAACTACGTCCTACAAACTGTCCGTTTAATAGTATTTCTGCAAGCTTACTTAAAGATGTTTTTGATACTGTTGGGCCAAGCATTGTATCTTTGGTTAATACTCTCAGCTCAGGACGTGTACCAGATGTTTTTAAACATGCCACTGTGCAACCTCTTTTAAAAAAGAAGAATTTGKATTCCTCAATTTTGTCAAATTTTAGACCTTTATCTAAACTTCCCTTTTTATCAAAAAATTTGGAGACAGTTGTTTTTAATCAACTTCAAGCATTTTTAGATAGACATAGTATTTTTGAAAATTTTCAGTCTGGTTTGAAGCCTCAACATAGTACAGAAACTGCTCTTTTAAGAGTTTCTAATGATCCTTCTTTTAGCTGTTGACTCTGGTAATTCTGATGTTTTGGTTCTTTTGGATTTGACTGCGGCCTTTGATAATGTCAGCCACTCAATTCTTTTATCTACACTTAAACAGTATGTTGGTATTAAGGGCATAGATAGCCCTTAAATGGTTTCAGTCATATTTAACAGGCAGAATTTTTTCTGTTCATTTACGTAATTTCTGTTCATGGCGTTCCCCAAGGGTCTATTTTGGGACCTATGTTTTTTTTTTTGTGTATGCTCCCTTTGGGGGATATTTTTTAAAAAGCACAATATCTCCTTTCATTGTTATGCAGATGATGTACAAATTTATTTTCCTGTCAAAACAAATGACAAAGTTTCATTTTTGTCATTACATAATTGCCTAAGAAATTTGAAAATATGGTTGGATCAGAATTTTCTGTCTTAACGAAAAAAAGACTGAGATTGTTATTTTTGGTTGTCCTGGTGATCTCGGTGCTTGTGTAGATGCACTTGATGGATTTGTGTATGTTTATTCGTCCATTTACCAGGAATCTCGGTGTGATTTTTTGATGGTGCTTTTAAATTTGATAAACAGATTAGTTCTGTTATAGTTCTGTTATAGAAGCCATTTTTATTTTTTTTTCAACTGAGACTGTTGGCGAAAGTCAAGCCCTACCTTTCGTGTAAGGAGTTTGAAAGTGTAATTCATGCTTTTATAATGTCAAGACTGGACTACTGTAATTCCTTATATGTTGGATTGGATCAGTCATCTCTTCAGCGTTTGCAGTTAGTTCAGAATGCTGCAGCTCGGCTCTTAACCGGGACTAAAAAGCGTGAGCATATTACCCCGGTCTTAGCTTCACTAAACTCGCTTTAGGATTGAGTTTAAATTTTACTGTGGTCAGAATCAGAAATTCTGTAGGGATAGTTAACGGCTTCTTCTTGGTCCATAACAGTATCGACCTATATAGTGCAAAACCCAGGCAGCTCTTGCAGAATGTTGTTGTTTTTGTTGACATTTTCATTTTTCGGAGCAAGATTTGCTTGTTGGAATTTTTTTTAATATCCAGGAACAACTTTCGTATTATGTTATTCCGATGACAGCAACGTGCAGAAGTCAGATGGAAATAAAATCGAGACTGATAGAGTGCCAAAGGGGACTTTTCCTTCCCCAAGGCTGAGCCTGTGGCACGTCTGTGATGAAACATCTGTGACAGAACGCCTGCATACAAACACTAGTCAAACACAATTTGGGGTTTATATTATTAGATAAATATGCATCATTAAATTCAAACTAGAAATAAAAAAATTTATTTCATGCATTTTTGAGAGAATAATAATAAACAACAAGCTGCTGTTTTGCCATTCCTAATCTTGATTATTTTGAGTAATCAAGTGTTTGATGCCACTTATGCCACAGCAATTTGTTAATTGTTGCACATTGTATTTTCACATTTTTAACACATCATGCTTATTCATTTACAATTACATTTTATTTTTTCTGACCTACTACAAATGTCCTGCTACAAATGTCTTGTTCCAGAGAAACCACAAAATACATACGTCTCCATCCTCGAACGTTTTCTGTGAAGGAAAATGTAGTGTCACAGCTCTACCTCTTATGAAGCACTGACACTGGAGACTCCTTCCATAAAATATTACATAAACATCTTGGTTAAAGCCTTGCAAGACGAAACACAGACAGAGTTGATCAGAGAATGTAACAGAAGTTTACTTAAATCGACACAAAATGCTAAAATAATTTAATCTACTACCAAACTGGAAATAATAACATTTAATAAAATCAGTTCAGACATGTTTTAATGTTTTAGATTGAATTAAGGTGGTGGCCAAATGCATTGAGACAAAAGTGGAATGTAGTGTTTTAATAACATTCTCAAAATTTTTAAAGAATGACAAGGTAATAATAGTAATTTGTTAATAATTGTATGCAAATTGCTATATAAAAATCAATATTGAGCTTCAAATCCTGCAGGATCTGGCTGAACATGGAGTCAAAAAGATGTTTGCAGTACTTTGTGTCATTAGCTTAATCCATGCCTGCCTGATTGCTTCCTCAAGATCATGCAACTTTGGAGTTCACTTGAGAAACCGAAAGAGGTTTTACATAAATTTGAACATGTTTGTACAGATAACCCAAAGATTAAACAACATAGAAATTATAACTACTTATAATTCAGAATAGGCTATAACACAACTTGCATGAATATTGACCCTTTATCTTTTTCTTATCATTTTTTAAAAAACTATTTGTTCTTTTCATTCCTTCACTGCCTCAGAGCCTGAATGGAGTGTGGGTGAATGGTAATCGGATATCCCCTGGGAAACCCCACGTCCTGCAGCAAGGGGATGTTGTACGATTCGGGGTCCCGTTGGATGGCAACCCGGTAGAGTTCGAGTACATTCTTCTCCACTCAAGCTTTGACATAATCAAARCTTTCCTAACCAAAACAGCTGCCGCAGAAGTCAAAGCTGTGACATCCAGGCCGAAAAAGTTGAAGCGAAAACTCGGCACAGAAGAGACGGAGTCAAACAACCTACAAGACTCAAACTCGAAGCTCTATCGCATCTCTAACACGGATAAATCTCATGGCCTGCCGTGTCCCACAGGAACAGTACCTGAACAGGCTGGACCTAGTGAACCATCTGGGCACTTGACTCAGAGTAGTGACAGCAGCACGCAGCATCTGACTACCTTCAAACGCTACAGTGAGAACCTCAAAGTATTGAAGGAGCGCATGGGGGCCACACAGAAGCGGGCAGCTGAGTTAGAGGGACAGGAGGCCTCAAGTCTAGAGCAGCGGCAGGAAATGGAGGTTTTGCAGGAGCAGATGAAGCTGCTACGAGGCGAGTTAAACTCGCAGCAGGAACTGGCGCGACAGCGCATGGAGATCCTCGAGAGGTCCGTGTGTGAGGAGGAGAGCCGACTGGCGGTGGGTCAACATGCGCACGGATTTTTAAACTTGATGCTGTGAATATGTAACTAATTGGCACGTACAATATATTTTGTCCTTGCCTGTTTTAGTAGGCATTGCTTGTGCTCCTGAGATATTGCATGTTCCATTTATAAAGAGAATCATTATTTTGGGGAAATTCAAAAGCCAAAAAAAATGTAAAAAATTAAAACGAAATCATGATGTGGTTAGTCACAAAGCTTGAATATTAATTGGTAGTTAATGTGTTAAATCGGTGATACCAGTGTCAATAAATAATGATCTGAAATTAGCCATTAACTGTCAACTCTCTTTATCTAAACTAAATTTAAATCACTTGAATTAAGAAATAATTTGATCTAGTCCAGCACAAACCATCTAAATATCAAAGTTACAATATGGATTTGTGCAGTTATTTAATCTAAAAAAGTTGCAGGTTAGTACAGGTAATATATACTTAGTCAGCAGTGATATTAAAGATTTGTCATTTTTTAAAAATGTTTATAAATAAATATTGCAAACAGCCTCTTAATGAGATGATTTGTGCCATTATTGGATGTTGGCCTAGATAAATACAGTCGATACAAAAAGGCACATTTAATAGTTAATCTCGCCGTAAAAAACATACTTACAATATTTGTCAAAATAATCAGAATTATTTTATTTTATTTATTTATTTATTTATTTATTTATTTTATTTTAAATCCTGCAGCCCTGGTTTGATCATAATTAAAGTGGCACATCAAGTCATAAAAGCCAGGAAATGTTAGGCAATGATTGAAATGTGAATACTGTACAAGAAAATGTTTCCCCGTCTGTAAAGACGCTTTCACACTTACAAGTGAATCAGAACAAAGATACATTTTGGGTTTGGACTTGGTTAGTTTCATATTGCACCTAACTAAACTAAAATAAGATTTAAGCAATATAAGGCTGAAAACATTCTCATAATATTTTCATTGGTTACAAATATGGTGATGGATAAAAGTTTTGTCTGAGGAAATAGCAAAAATCACCTGAGTGCAGTTAGTTACTAGCTATCCATCAGCTGTGTATGTGTGTATATATATATATA
>QMIH01001403.1:48594-89077 GCA_003987875.1 Clarias batrachus
ATTTTGTCTAATTTTTGTTTGCTGGTCCAAATATCCAAAAGACAATTCAACAGAGAATCAGTCTAAACTGAGAGCAGATGGTGTTTCTGACACAATTATTTGTTGTTGTTGGCGGCAGTCTGTCAGATAGACGAACCTCTTGTTTTTCTGAGACAACACTGATCCCTTAATTTCTAGTATGTATAGAATATAAAAAAGCAGATTCTAATCGGCGTTATTGCACTGTATTAAAAGACGGAGAGAAGCCAGCAGAAAGAAGACGGCCTGAAAAAACAACTAGAGGAGGCTTTAAAGGAGGTAAGATGTTTGTATCTGTATGGGTTGAAGGAAAAACCTGTAGTATAATTGCTTTGTGCATTTGTGATGGAAATTGAATCCATTTTGGAATGACACCTTAGGGCTTTCTCTTTTTCTTCATTGTGTGGTCTGTGTTTTCTGCTGCTTTAGCACCACAAAGTGATGGAAGAGTTGAAACAGGAAAGGGAGGGATTTCAAGAGGTCCTTCAGGCCAAAGACAACGAGCTGAAAGTAACAAAGGTACTCATCCCTGTAGAAAGAAATTGATTTGGTTATGAATCGCAATTCTTTTGTGTGCAGATTCATGAATTGTCACATTGACATCAAATTATTTACAACATTTTATAATAGAGATTTATGCACAAGTTTGAGTGATGCAACAGAAAGGCATTTTCATGGCATGACATTTGAGGCCGTGCGATTTCTTCCCAAACACAGCAAAATGTATTTGTCAATATCTCTATCTTCCTTCCCTTTTTTTTTTTATCCTATTATTTTGCTGGAGATGTAAATAAATACAGTGTGAATTGCAGATCTCGTACCTCACTGCTAGACAACGGTGTCAGTGTGTTTGATGCATGACTGTTGTGTTTGCTGCAGGAGGAGAAAGAGCGGGCGAGAGCTCAGAAAGACGAGGTTGTCACACAGATGACAGAAGTGCTGGAGAATGAACTGCAGTGCATCATTTGCTCTGAGCTCTTCATCGAGGTATGACTGTCATGGTGTTCAGGCCTTAATGTTCATGCATGTAGCGTGTGCACCCTCACAAAAGTAAGTACACCCCTCAAGTTTCAGCAACCACTTTATTATACAGTGGATTAATTCGTTCCGGAAGCGGGCTCGTATTCCAAAAACACTCGTAAACCAAATAGACTTTTCCCATAAGAAATAATGAAAACTCAAATKATTCRTTCTACAGCCCAAARCAATAAATRSATAAAAATAATTAATACAATATATAAAGTAAAAATAAAACAAATTAACCTGCACGTAACATTTAAAAAAAGTAAAAATAAATCCAGACTGATAAGTGTTTTTCTGTGCGCGCACGCGCCATGTATTTGTATGTGTGTGTGTGTTTGTGGAATTAGCCCCTCGCCTCGTCTTAAACAGTAAAACTCCTCCCTAACTAACATACACAATGCAAACACTGTTTTAACGGGAAAAAAGAAATCTCTCTAATGATACTCGCGTGAGCATACTAGTGGAATCACTGCTGTAAATTAAAAAATAACAAATGAACCAGCACCTTACCTTTGAAAAGAAGCGCGACAGAGCTGAGTTTTCTGTGTAAATAAAGCGCGGTTGCAGCCGGGGAGGCCTGTCTGTCTCTGTCTTTGTCTGCCGCTCGCGGTCAAAATAAGAGTCTCATGTGTGACACATGATACTCGGCGCTCGTAAACTAATACTTGCTCGGTTTCTGATTAAAAATGTATTAAAAATCTTTCTCGCAATCCGAGGTTCCACTGTATGTTCTCAAAGATATACCTTAGAGTAGTCAACCTGGAGCTTGTATAGCAGAACAGATTTACAGTCTCTGCATGCAGACTTTATTGTCTAAATAACTGGCAATGTGTTAGACACATTGCGCTTCGCCACCTTCCACTTGAGGACGCCACCCCGGTGCTCTATGGGGTTCAGGTCTGGAGACAAACTTGGACACTGCCAAACACATGAACGTGATGAATAGGACATTGCATGGTTAAAGATGTACAGCTGTTATCACTTAGGGTGTACTCACTTTTGTTGCCAGCTGTTTTGAAATTGATGACTGTATATTAATGGCTGTATGATAAAATGTATAAAATATATACAAGTTTCATTTCCATAGTTTTGTCCATTGAGTGGATGTGCTAAAATGTTGTGTGCTTCTTTTTGTGAGTGGGTATAAATAGCACGAATGTGACTGCGTTTATTCATGAACATTTTTAAATAACTAGTACTAAGTCAGTGACACCATTTTGATTTTTTTTTTTGTGAACAAGTTAAGCAATGTATGCTTTTCTTTCCCCCTCTTTCCCCAGGCAGTGACACTGAGCTGCGCTCACAGTTTCTGTCAGCACTGTATTGCAGACTGGCGGAGACGCAAAGACGAGTGTCCTATCTGCAGGCAGCCCATTGTGTCTCAGGCTCGCTCTCTAGTGCTGGACAACTGCATTGACCGCATGGTGGAAAACCTGAGCACTGTGATGAGGGAGAGGAGAACAGCGCTCATCAGCCAGAGGAAAGGTGAGAGGTGCGTCCTCTCCGCTCACTACGCTGCAAACCCTGTTTAGCGACGTTATCCAAAGCTTGTCCGTGTCATTTCCACATTTAGTGACAAGTCCATCGAGCCTTAACAGTGTGTTAGTCAATACTAGATTGTTAAGAATAAAAAGTAATTAGATTCATTGTTTCTATCGTTTTTTATATACAAATTGGGAAATTTTACTCGTCATTCATGAAAGAAATTTTTAAAAATGTGGCTTGTAGCAAAGGAGACATGTGGGTACTAAGATCAGTTTGGTACTAAGGTTTGCGTAAAGATTATGAAGGAGAAGAAAAGGAAAGAAAAAAAAAACACTGTTGGGAGTGACTCTAGTAAAAATCTTTCTTCCCTGTTAACTGTCTATCTCATTGTCTTTCTGCATGTGTGTTCGTCTGGCTTGCTGACCGTATCTTTCCTTACAACAGCCTTTTAAATAATGTTAAACTGTGCGATTAAACACTTGCGTTAGACTTTATTTCTTCTAATAAGGCATTGTGATGAGACCTTCAAACTACTTTTGGAAATTATTTATAACTCTATATTTATACAAACATGGATGATAAACACCCTAGATGCTCAATATGCAGTTAGTAAGCACTTGACTTATGCACAATTTTTTTCTTTTTTTTTTTTTTTAAACAGCCTCGACTTTTTTTTTTCATGGTATGGCTTCCACAAGATGTTGGCCATGAACAATTCACATGGTCAGCAGTAATACACACATAGTGTGCAGGATTCAAATGATTGGTTTTAATTCAGGGAAAATGGGAAGAAAGCATTCCCCTCATCATTACACCAGTCTACACCATCTACTAGCCTGGATTGCTGCCCCAGGCAGGTTTTGGTCCATGGATTCATTATTCTGTTGGGACCAAATTCTGCTCCTATCTACCAACAAAAAAAATCGGTCAACCAAAAAAAAACTTTAGTTTTGGAGAGCCTGTGCACATTCCAGCCTCAGCTTTCTGTTTGTGGCTGACAGAAGTGTGGTCTTCTGCTTTTGTAGCCCATGCCCCTTTACGATTAAGTATATGCTATATGAAATGCATTACTGCTCACCACAGTTGTACAGAGCGGAGTTACTGACTTTCTGTCGATTTAAACTAGTTTGACCGTTCTCCATTGACCTCAGCCATTATCAAGGTAGTTCTGTCTGCTGAACTGCTCACTGGATGTTTGTTTGTTATTGCAACACTTTGAGTAAACTTTAGACAATGTTGTGCATAAAAATTTCATAAGGTCAGCAGCTCCTGAAATAATCAAAGCCAAACCATTTGGCAGCAACAATCATGCCGTGGGCAAAGTCTCAGAGATCGCATCGTTACCCAGTTCTGATGGTTTGTGTACGATCCTAGGGATTGCAGTGCTAATCACAACATGGAATTGCATCAGATGAGATCTAAACACCTAACATTTTTCCCCTAAGTGCCTGGGTTAATAAATAAAACCTTCCAAGTCTGTGACTTATTGATATGTTTCTAGGTAAGAGAGACTTCACATCACTTTTATAGATCACTATGGATAAGCACGTCTGACAAATGCAATGATGAAATGTAATGAAGGTATAGATATACCTCTGTTCTTAATAAAATGGTTTGTGATTATAAATACAAATAAATAATTATTCTCCACATCGTTTTAAGACACCTGAAGAAGAGTGCTGACTGCCRTCTTCCGCATACACAAGCTCAGACATGCCTATGATTGTAATAAGCTCTTGTTTTTGCTAGAGTATGCGATCCCTCCTGCTTAGAGTACTGTACGGCCAGTTTTGCTTGGAATCTTCATTTGGGAGCTCAGCAAATAATATAATTGTATAAAAGACTTTGTCTGGGATTTCACAGGTCAGCATAAAGAACCCTCCTTTGGACTGATAGTGATCCAGGATGATAGTGACAGTGATCCATCAGTTCTGCCATCCAACGCACCAAAGGCAACCTGTTGAAGCCTTCTGTGGGTCGATTATATGACTGTGTGTGATTTAATAGTATGATTGTGAAATGTACAGCTGTGAATGTGTTGTTGGTTTGTAGATAATAGTCATATTTGTTCGTTTTTCTTTTTTGTCTTTTCAATAAAGCAGCTTTATTAGACTATCATTCAGGTATTCATAAATTTATTCTGTTTTAATTGTTCTGGATTATTGCGCAGAAGATTTTCACAACTATGGTTTAAGTCTCCTTTTTTCACTCCCTTTAGTGGTAAGGATGTGGAGAAATTTAGATGTCTGTCTTTTTATTTAAAAATCAGTTATTATTATTATTATTATTATTATTATTGTATTTTTAAACAAACCCAACATTTATGCTCACAGGATGCAGATTCCATGAAAAGCCTGTTGCTAAATAAATCGTGTCCTGAACACTAGGGGGCAGCATTGCCGCAAAATTACTCCAGTACTTTTTAACTTTTTTTTTCTCTCTTCACGAAACTAAAATTAATTACAGAATATCTAAGAATACCAGTACAGTAAAGTAGTTGTAACACAATGCAATGTTATGATCTTACAGATTCTGCTCTCTCTATCTTGACGTAAAAAAAAAAAAATTCTCATAGAATATCAAATTCCACACAAGATTGTTTATTTCCAGCATTCAGTTTTAACACTTTCTTTTACTGTGGAGTGACTGCCTTGGTATAGTGCTTTTCTAGAAATATTGGGGAAGCACATTGGCATGAATTCATTCATTCTTCTATATCGCTTATTCTGTCTAGAGGGGCATGGAACCGTATCCCAGGAGGTGAGACGGGGTACAACCTGGACAGKGTGCCAATACATTGCAACGTGCTCAAACACACTACAGGCAATTTGGGGACTTCAGATAATCTAATCTGCATGCCGTTGGACTGTGTGAGGAAACCGGAGTACTGTACCTCCACCAACATAAAATCACAAAAATATTAATTAGTATACGTACTTGTATACTAATATAATTCAATATTTTCCATGAAAATATTGCTCAAATCTGTAATGTGTGGTCTGTGTGAAGTACCAGGAAGGGTTACGAACTGGAACAGTCAATCCACCTGATCAAGGTTTGATCTCCAAGAGGTTGCATCACCGTAATCTGTAGTCGGTAGTAACCTAACATCATGAAATACCTTTATATGTATTGCAAAGGTGTTGCGAATGTGATTTTACAGATAAATAATGTACGTCCTCTGTCCCGTTGATTTTTCAGTTTGAGTTGTTTCCCAGATACGTACATGTACAATAACTTCACTGACATTTTTTTTCTTCTGTTTCTATTTTGTTTTTCTTGGTAAGTATCTGGTAGTATATCTAATGACCACTCAGACCGGTCCAGAATACACTGGTTGTGGGGCATGTCAATCTCAAGGCATCATGAACACGTACACAAGTTTGTGTTACCAAACCACCTATCTGCAAGAGACTGGAATAAACAAAGAGAACATGGGTGGAAACATGGTGCACTGACTCTGAGAGAATAAAGAAAAAACTTTCACCTTTTGCACAGTAACCCTGGGGTTGTGCGAAAACAAACACCCAATGCACAGCCAGACTAAATTAAGTCACTTATGTTTCTGATAAGTAATGATTTAGCCATGTAGCATGAAGGATCTAAAACTGAAGGCTTTGAAACAAAGTAAGCTAACTTGGGTGAATGAGAGATTAAATATATTTAAGAATATGGTAAAAAAAAAAAAAAATCTTTTTTGCTAGGTGATTCCACATGATGATTATGCAATGTATTTAGAGAGCAGTTGCATATGGTTATTCAAAGCGCAGTACGAGTGAGTAGTAAAATAAATGAGAGACATTTATAAAAGAATGTACAGGGCCAAATAAAATCTGAAGTGAAATGATAAATAACAAAGAAAAGCATGAGAAGATGAAAAGAGTATTAATTAGGAAAAGTAATGTAATATTAATAMTATTCATAAAATGAAAAATATAGAAAAGTAAAAATATCAAACTATTAAAGCAGAACATGCATTCAATTAAATGCCAAAGTGACATGATACAGGGACGTGTTGTGGCAACGCAGCAGACGAACACTGCTGGAGTCCAGGATGTCACACAGCAGTTAATTAGGGGCATTTGGAAAATAGTGGGGATGGAAAATCTCCTAAAAAGCTCCACAGTTTTTGTTTTCACACTACTGAAAAAAAAACCCAAGTGTAAATGCGTGCAAATGTCTGTCACATAAAAACCCACAAGTGAAGCTTGAAAAAAAAAATGGGAAAGATTTTGTGTGAAAGTTATGTGTGAAAATCACCTGACACGGCATCAAACCACAGCACTTTGATCCTGTGATGTTATTTTTTTTTACCTCAGCAGGTCTTATCAGAGAACTGCATTCAATTTACAGGATGTACAGTATACAAGCTTTTGATCCGATCTTTTTCTAGAAGTTTCATATGTAATATCGTGACTCTTCAACTGGCTTTATGTCTCTTAGCTGTTTACTCTGCACTCATATGGCTGTTTGTGCTCCACACAGCTGCGGTTGATAAATGTAATACATTCTTGATCTAAACATCTATGGCCCCTTGTGGTGGTGTTTTGCCCCCAACTCTTGACTAATTGAATAGATCTGGGGTAAAATATTAACGTTGTAGTAAATATAGTAAACCTACAAAAAAAAATAAGTAAAAATCATAAAGCACTGTTCAAAAACCAGTTGATCAATATGATTCAAGAACTATCCATTTAAGAAAATATCGGTAGAGGATTGTTCTGCTGGTTTAGGTATTTCTGCTGGTTGTGGTGGTGTTCATTAAGCTCTACTGAAGAGCAGCTGGTGAAGGTGATGTACCAGCTTGTCCAGCTCAGCTTGTGTTGTAGCATCTGTTCAAACTAAGCTGCAGTTCGGCAGGGAACTAATCGGATTTATTTCCTGAACTGAAAGCCAAGGTAAGGGGAAATATTAAACTATAGATCCTTTTGATTTTGTATTTTGAACTGCTTGTATTTACTGGGTGCATTTACTTCTATATAAAGATTATATTATTTGGAAATTTTAATTGTGAGGTTCAACTCTATTGAATATTACTGGGGCCTATCCCAGGAGACTTAGGGCACTAGGCAGAGGACACCCGGCACATGGGCGCCAATCCATCGCAGAAGTGAAGTGGAGGCATCACAGTGACTTAGTGGTTAGCACTGTCTACGTACACTTCCAGGATCAGGGTTTGATTCCCACCTCAGGTCTGTGTGCATGTAGTGCATGTTCTCCCTGTGCTTGGTGGGTTTCCTCCCACTGTACAGAGACATGCAGATTAGGTAAACTGGCATACCCAAATTGCCTGTTGTGTGTGTGTGTAGATGTATGTGTGTGCTCCGAGATGGACTGGCACCCCGTCCAGGTTGTACCCCGCTTCGTCATCCTTCTAACAGGATAGAGCAGTATACATATATACGTAGGCGATGAGTGACTGAGTGAGAAATAGACGTGGTACCAGGTTATAATAGCACAAAATAAATCCTGTGCCTTTTTCATGTTTGTATATTAATATTTTTTGTTAATAAGGTTTAATTAATCAGGAGATGAAACTCTCACTGAAAGTAACATTTTGCTGTCTTATTAAACTGAGTTGCATTTACTGAAGGCATTTTATTTGAAATCACTTTTTCAAAAAGGTGATTTGAAAGGTGGATTACTTTTGAATATTACTCACTCCAAAACAAGCAAAAATATCTCAAGTTTCTAAAGCTTGACATTTGTAAACATATTTAAGCTTCATGGACTTGTATTTATTTCTATGATTTAAAAGATCAATATACTTCAATGATATCAATATTTATTTCCATTTTCTTATATCTAAGAAAATCCTTCAGCTAAAAAACAACTGTATGCAGCGCTGTGCGTAGCCCTGGAGTAGCTCGCGCGCTAGTTTGGGCGTCGCCATGGAAACCTTCCGCGCGACTCTAATTTCACGTGGCTGCTTATTACCATGGCAACCTTTGGTTTAAAAACCAAACGGAAGGTCAGCATTAACGTGTGCGCTCATTCAGATAGACCTTCTGGTGTATTTTTAGGATATTGTTCTGTGGAATGTAACTTTTTTGACCTAAAGTTTATTTAACTTTTTGTTTTAAATATTTGAAAAGCTGGCTTACTTTCTCCTGCGTCACAAAAACAGGTAAGTTTAAAATATATATATATATATATGTATACACGTATGTATATTAAAAACCAGTGGTTCATCATTCTTTATTATCTATCATATACAGTAAACACACAAAACAGAGATGCATTTTAAACCCGGGTCAGACATTGAAAAGCTGCGCAGAATTAGAGCCGAGGATCTGGAGTGGTCTTTGGCTGTGGTGCCTTCACTGACACAGCTCTGTCTGGAGAACATCATACAAAACTTTGAAGGTATTATTTAATTTATTATTATTGTTGTTGTTGTTTGTCACGAACTGGTATGACAAGCAGTCCGGGCTGACGTTATTGCCGTGGGCATAAAAGGCAGGCATAGGGGCAGAGATTTTTTTATATTTAATTTTTTTAACATGTCTTTAATGAACTAGAAAAAGGAACAAACAAAATACACAGGGGCTCTGGACAAACACACACACAGTCTCTTGAACATTTACAGGACACAGGACCTTATTAAGCATTTCAGCCCTTGTAAGACTGACATAAAGGCTTAGGACTGACACGAAACTGGAAGACTAGAGACTGAACGGGACAGGAGACTAAGGGTTAGTGGAAGCTAGTGAAACACACTTAGGGCTAAGGGGAACACAATGGAAGCTAGGGAGACACACTACACACACAGCACAAGACTTAAATACACATAAACCCATACATGCTCAAAATAGCCAAAATAAAATTGCCAAAATAACCAAAAAAGAGACACTTACACATTACCCAAAACACAGAACACATCAGAGCCCACATAAACAAACATAAGTACAACAAACCATAATCAAACCAAACTAAAACACATACCCACTGACATACCCAGTATTAATGCTCGACCCAGTTTCCCAGAACAACCAGCTATTTATAACAATACTAATGATGAGCTACCTCGGTTCAGGTGAGCACCTGCATCACCTGACCGAGGTGCCTTCTGGGAAACTGAGTCGACTAACAAAACTACAAAACAAAAACAAACATGTGCACACAGCGACCTCTAAGGGTAGTCCCTTGAATTCTAAAAAAACTTTTAAGTGCTCTGTTGTTTTGTTTGTTTGTTTTTTGTTTTTTGTAAAAATAAATCAATTGATTAATCAATTAAAACACAAAACAAAACCAGTATTACATTATACCGTCTGCCATCAATCAGTAATGCAAACACTGAGGCTGGTTTAAGAGAAATGATGGTAGTGTCCTATTTTTATACAGCACTAATAAGGAACAATTCACGTGTGATTTTTAAATTGTAGTAAGAACTGCTTCATGAAACTTAAATTCAAATATTTCATCACTAGATGGTGTTTTTATTTTATAGTCGACACGTAACACCAACACTACATACAGTACTATGTGCCCTCCATTTACGTGAGCTCATAGATGGTCTTGATTGCCTAGTGTCACCATGATTGTCTTTGTTTCTGAAAAATCTAAAAAAAATAAAAAATAAAAATAAACGCTCCATGTGTCCATGTATTAACACTGTCTGTCTGGTCCAATCCCACAGAAAATCTAATTATAGTTCGAATTGCTGAAAAAATATAGCACTGATTATGATGGAAATGTATCAGAACACCCAGTAACCCTAGCTTGCTGAGTATGGGGTTTAACAGACAAGAAGCTTTTGATTCGCCTTAGTTCTCAATCTGATCTAACACTCAGGAGATGTGCTGGACAAACGAGTCTGTTCCATGGTTGCAACTTACAGCAACTTAAAGGATCTGCTTAAAGGAACATACTGCCAGAAACTACAGCACACCTTCAGAGGTCATATAGAGTCATGCCATGAGTAGGATTTGGCACAAGGGAAACCTAAAATTTAGGTAGTTTTAATGTGAATGGTTTTAATATTATGACTAATCAGTGTATATGCAATCATGTTCAAAAGTGTTCAAAAGTTTCTTGTTTATTATTCTTGGTTTTTTTCACCATGCCATTATTTATTTAACAAAAATGAAACCATTGGTGTAGTGGTTAGCACTGTCGCCTTGCACCGCCAGGGTCCGGGTTCGATTCCCGTCTCTGTGTGCATGGAGTTTGCATGTTCTCCCCGTGCTTTGCGGGTTTCCTCCTGGTACTCCGGTTTCCTCCCACAGTCCAAAGACATGTAGGTTAGACTAATTGGCGTTCCCAAATTGCCCGTAGTGTGTGAATGAGTGAGTGTATGTGTGTGTGTCTGTGCCCTGCGATGGATTGGCACCCTGTCCAGGATGTACCCTGCCATGTGCCCTAAGTCTCCTGGGATAGGCTCCAGGCCCCCCGTGACCCTGAATACAGGATTAAGCGGCATAGATGATGAGTGAGAGTGAGTGAGAAACCAAAAAGCAAAAACTAAGGGCAATACTAAGTACCCCCAAGATTCAGTAGCTTGTAGACCCACCTTTAGTAGCAATAAAGAGATCATCATTTCCTGTATGACTATCAACCTCAGACATCATTGTGAAGGAATTTTGTCCCATTCAACATGGTTAATTCACATCTGCACAGATCACGTAAGGTCTGCCACAGCATTTCAAATTGGTTGGGGCCTGGACTAGGCCATTTCAAAACCCAAAGATATTTTTATCTTTTTTAGCCATTCTGATGTAGATCTCCTAGTGTGGTTCATTGTCCTGTTTCATGAGCCAATTTCGAACAAGCTTTAGCTGTCACACAGATGGCCTCACATTTGCCTCTTGACTATTCTCATATACAGAAGAGTTCATGACGGGCATTGGTGGCTCAGTGTAGGTTTCTGTGTTCAATTCCCACCCAATGCCCAAACCCCAGCCATTGGAAGGGCATCCGGTGTAGAACCAGTGCCAAAGTAGTGTGCAGATCTGATAGTCCACTGTGGCCAACCCCTTGATGGGAGCAGCTGAAAGACTAACAAAAACAACAGCAACACCTGAGTAAATGGTCAACTTATTGGCTGCAAAACAGGCCCAAATCATCACCCCTCCACCACCGTCCTTTACAGTGGGTATGAGGTATTTCCGTTGAAATGCTGTTTTAGTTTTTTTCACCAAACATAGAACTGGGCTCATCTGTCCATAGGACATTGTTCCAGACGTCTTGTCCTTTGTTCAGATGCAGTTGCGCAAACCTTCAGTTGTGCTTCCACGTTCATTTTAGATGGAAGAGGTTTTCTCCTAACAACCCTTCCAAACAAACTTTACTTGATCAGTCTTCTTCTAATTGTGCTGTCATGGACATTAACATTTTACTGCTCAATGAGCTCTGTAGGATTTGAAACGTGGTTGCACATCCACTCCTGATAATATTGGTCAAAATTGTCTACAATGCTTTCTACTTACGAATAGTCTTTCTCACTGTAGAGCTTTGAACTTCACATTGTTTCAGTTTGACTATGTAGTTATGCTAAATGTATATGTAGATTATTCAGGGCTTTGTAAACTATTAACCAGACCCTGATCCAGATCCTGACCCTGAAGCATGTACTGTATAACCTTTTCAAGACCGTTTCTTTATGCTCTAATACATTACAGATAATCCTGTCGTTGAGAGACTCCTGCCAAAGCACAAGGCGATTGTCCTGGAGAAGCTGCCTCCGAGTCTGCCTCTCAGCCTAACAGCAAATCTGATCAGTGATGAGGGCTTCTGGAAGCGATGCTGTCAGAGCCGCTGGACAGTGTGCGACGTCTCTGAATATGGCGACAGCTGGAAGCGCATGTTCTTTGAACGCCATCTAGAGAACGTCATCGAACATTTCATCCCAGACGTGACTGACATCCAGTCGGTGCTGGAGCTCGTGCCACTGTGCAGATACTATGTGAAGCGSCTGAAGATCACTCAGCTCCTGCCTCCAGTTAAAGAGCCGACGGCATTCGACGAGAGCGACGGTGCCGATTCGGTCAGCGATTTTTACTCTGAGGGGCCCTCAATGGATCACTTTGACTTCCGAATTCTGCTCGACAAACTGAGCCGTCTGGACGAGCTGCAGCTTACGTATGGTGTAAAAAGCTGCGGAATGAACTTTGCGTGGCATCTGTTTCAGTTTACCCTCCGTGACTGTCAATCGCTGGCTGAGGCTGTGAAATCCTGCAAAACCTTGAAGGTTTAACTTGATTATGTTGTTTGAGCTTCCATCCATTTTCTTTAACTGCCATTTCATCACTTTGCTTCAATGTAAGCCTAATTTTCACCTAATATGAATGTACTTCCTCAATAGGGTTTAGCTTATAAGGCCTGTAAGGGGTCGCAGGAGTGGCGGCTTCTGTAATTCATTCTCTGTTGTCTTTCTAATATTTTTATTTATGTTGCAGAGGTGAACTGGAGTGTTCACTTGGATGGATCAGCTAGAGCTCTTTCGGTGTAATTGAGCAGGCATTGATCCATCCTGTTCTGTGTTCTCTTCATGCTAATGTTAGTGATAATGTCTCCACAAACATGATATAAGAAAAAAAAAAATTAAACCAAGAACCTCAGTAGAGATCAATAAGAACTGTTTGCAATCGCTGCATATAGAGAACAGTACTGTGCGAAAGTCTTGACACAAATGTTTTAGTAAAACAAACTGSAAAAACGCCTGGGTTCGATTCCCAACAACTGGACGAAGTGTCTGTCCCAAGCCCGGATAAAAATGAGAGGGTTCCGTGTAATGAGAGGGCATCTGGTGTAAAACCCGTGCCAAGCTTGTGTGCGGACCGGATTGTCGACCCATTGCCGAAAGACCAACAACAATTTATTTGATTTGCAACAACTAAAAAAAATTATCACTACTATTAAATAGTATGAGTTAGGCGACTCAATAATACAAGTAAAGAACGATTCATATGAATGACTACAACAATCTCAAAAACTGATAGTTCTGTTTACTTAAAATTGGAAACATCATCACTTAAAAAATTTTATGTAACTGATCACCTACATTTTTTTGAGTTTTGCCAACAATGTTTTGGGTTTACATTATAGATGCTTTTTATGCTTAAATGATTTATAGGTCAATGTGTGGCTTATCAAACAAAAACATTCATATGAAACTGCTCAGGTACAGTTACAAGAACTATTCCTTGTGATGCATTAAAAATAAAAGCAAGTCTGACTCTGGATACAAAATATGAAGAAATGATGGGTGGTTCAAGACTTTTGCACGGCACTGCTAGGGTTTGAATTCCAAGCTTCAGTAAGACAGATTCATCAACAGAAACATTTAGCCATGGGTCCATGCAGGGTGTTTTTGGCATCTACGGTGCCATGAAAAAGTATTTGCCCCTGTTTGATTTTTTTTTTGTTGGCATATTTGTCACACTAAATGATTGCGGGAAAAAAGTTGAATATTGCACAAAGATAACACGAATAAATTCGAAATGCAGTTTTTAAATAATGATTTCATTTGATAAGGGAAAAAAAGCTGTTCAGACCTTCCTGCCCCTATGTGAAAAAGTAATTGCCCCCTAAACCTAATAACTGGTTGTGCCACCCACCTTTTGCATTTATGATAACTGGCACTGAGTCTTACTCATCACTATGGAGGAATTTTGGCCCACTCCTCTATGCAGAATTGTATTCATTCAGCCACATTGGAGGGTTTTTTATTCAAGCATGAATGGCCTGTTTAAGGTCATCTCAATCAAACTTAAGTCTTGTCTTTGACTAGGCCAGGTTTTTGATACAAAACCTTAATTGTTTTTTTTTCTCTCTTTTTTTTTTTAGCCCTTTAGAGGTGGATTTGCAGGTGTGTTTTGGATCTTTGTCTTGCTGTATAACCCAAGTGTGCTTAAGCTTGAGGTCACAAACTGATGGCCGGGCATTCTCCTTCCTTCAGGATTTTCTGGTAGAGCGCAGATTTCATAGTGCCGTCAGTTATGGCCAGTCGTCTACGTCCTGAAGTCACAAAGCAGCCCCAGACTATCACCATGTTTGACTGTTGGTACGATGTTCTTTTTATGAAACGCCAGATGTACGTAATTAGATGCACACCTTCCAGAAAGTTCAACTTTTGTTCCATCATCCCTCAAAACATTTGCCTAAAAGTCTAATCAAGATGTTTTTTTTTTTCTGGCAAATGTGAGATGAACCTTGTGTTCTTTTTGGTCGCCTTGGAACAGCTTTTCCCTTAATAAACAACGTAATCATTTTAAAACTGTATTTTGAATGTACTCAGTTTATCTTTTTGGCGCATACTATTTCACTGTAGGTGCTAATTTTGCAGCCATAAATAAATGTTCCTCCCAATGCAGGTGGAGTGATACCACACTGGGTGGGATTTTCAAACCTGTTTTGTAAAAAATAAAAAAACATGGGAAATGCACAAGACCTTCTTTATTGGATACGCTGTTTATGTCGTCCCTCATCCCCTACCCATGCTGTACTTCAACTACCAAATGATTACTTTCGGAAGAAACCATTAAATTTGGCTCTTGTTCTTATTCTGTTTGAACAGGTTCTCCGAATCCATCGGAGCAACGTGGACGATGAAAAATGCCGCATGCTAGTAAAACACCTGCTTGACCATGCGTCCCTGCTGGAGCTTGACCTCTCACACAGTCTCATAGGGGATCGAGGGGCGAGAGCCATCGGCAAACTCCTCAACCGGAGCCGTCTGAAGACGCTGAACATTTACGACAACCAGATCAGTGGACCAGGAGCCCAAGCCTTAGCCCATGCCCTCTCCACAAACAAGTCTCTCGTGTCACTCAACCTCAGACTCAACCAGATAGGGGACGAAGGCGGCCAGGCTATAGCTCAGGCCCTGCTAAATAATCGTACTCTGGTAAACCTTCAGCTAGGGGCCAACGAGATGACAGAGCCCACAGCCACAGCGTTCTCACAGGTCTTGGTCCAGAACACGACACTGAGGCGCCTCAACCTGTCCTGCAACAAACTGGGAACGGTGAGTTCTGTACAGAGCATCAGAGCGTCTGCTGTGGAATCTTTTACAAGGGAATGCTTTTTGTTCTTAAATATGTCTTTTTAAGACAACATATTGTCGGAGATGATGTCAGCCATAACATTATGACCACTCACAGGTGAAGTAAATCACATCAGGCTCATGATAGGCTCACGTCAGACACCACAGCACACCCCAGATGTCTTGTGGAGTCATGCTCAGAGGGACCAGAACCGCAGAGGTGCAAGGGGAACCTACGCAAAATTGGGCTTAATGTTTCACGTTGTAATATCATGGCTGATCATTGTATAGTCTACAACATATAGTCCGATCCAAATGTATGGAGACCACATTCAAAAACTAGGACTTTCTTCTCATTTGAGATAGCAGAACTGTTTTATTGTTTAATATATTTAAAACAAAGAACAGAAATGCTTAGTATCTTGAATATTCCATAACTGAAATGTAATCAAATATATGATACGGATCATATTAGTATTTGCTTTGTGCTTTGTATGGACGGTCAGGTTTACCTCATACCTGATCTCTTACTCTACAAATGATTGAATCTCTATCACACGCAATAGCCGAATTTTGACTATCGCTCTCAGATTTCTGTTTGTGATCTATTGACACAGTCATAGATCCCCAATGCTATGTATGTTATACTAGTACGCATCCCATGATTATAGTACTAGCAGGCAAATTAAAGTGCTGTGTCCTTTTCTTTGTGGCATTTAGGATGGAGGGAAGGTCCTGGAACAAGGGATGTTGCATAACAGTAGCCTGCTGGAGTGTGATATCCGCCTCACTAATATGAGCCTGGAGACCGAGTACTGCATCCGTGAAGTACTGTGTACCAATCAGGACAAAGCACACCGTGAACACACACAGGGAACAGCAAACAACAAATACAGCCACTTTGAGATGCAGCTCATTTGATTAATATCACAATGAGAAAGTGTCAATTTCCTCGGAGGACAATGTGTATGTGTGTGTATTAAATGTACAGTATATTGTTGTAAGAACAGTTATTAGATAAGTTTGGTCTGATCTGAAATGCTGAATAATAATAATAATAATAATAATAATAATAATGCAGGTTTGTATTGATGAGCAGTAGCGCTCAGTGAAAAGATCGATGGTGAGCTGGGGAATAAGAGACTCTAAAAGTATACCGGGAACATTTATCACAATGAAATGAGGCGCAGAATGGAGACAGATGCTGTGATTATCAGCCTGTAAGGTTGCGTGCCCACTTGAGACCAGCCAATCTGTTCGGTTCATTTGAAAACCATCTGAAAGCTTTTTGCCTTTATTTTAGGTGCCGTGATCACCTGCTGACCTAAATTTGAGGTTTATATTTCTGTTGTCATGTGAAGCCAGGAGTGAAAAATAAATAAATAAATCACCTTCCTGTCTTCCAGTACTTATTTGCCCTTTATATAAGTTGGTGTTCTGGTTATGATCCCAGCATGCTCTTAACTCTAGTTCCATACGTATTTGAATTCTGTTATGCTTATGCATGAGAATCGCATGGACAATTGCTTATGCAATACAACAAAAAAAATCTAGATTTGACATATGACACAACATTTACAATGATTTGTACTAAATGCTGCTGTTTTACAACTTTCTTTCCCTGGAACGGCACTGAGCCATGCCTTCTAACTCCCAGGGGAGAGCATACAGCATGCCATAATGTCCTGAGGAATCACTCACACCTTAGGATTAAATGCATAACAGAAATGACCAGCCACTCATTTCACTAGAAGTTAAATCTCACAATGAAATCCTTGCATTAACGCGTAGTGAAGGTCTCTGTCATGGGGACATTTGCAATGGATCGTCCATGAGACTTGTTTGGTTCCTTGAATGTTGGATCAGATTGAGATCTGAGCATTTTGTATATGACACTTTTAATATCTACCATCTACCATATCCACTAGGCAGTCTTCTGCTGAACCATATCGTCTTTTACTGATTCGGTTAATATGGGAAAATAAACAGGATCTGGATTTTTGCCTTACTTAATCCATTCAACAACATTTCCATGCATTCAATTTTAAAAAATAAATCATTTAAAAAACATTTTTATTTCAYTTAAGGCATGTATGTAACCTTTTGCAGAGATTTTAGTCAAAATCTTTTTAAATGGCATTAGTTTCATGGCAGAGTTTTTCACTTTAAACATATATAGTTGGTCGTTAAATACATATATTTCATATTCTGGAAGCATCACATTCATATCATAGTCATACAGTAGTTACATCAAGTTATCCAAAGACAAAATATTCAGCAGCTTAATTCATTCACTAACAACAGACTAGGTCATACTGCATGTAGCTTCTCTCGTAATGGCTAGCTATTTGTATTTTTCACAGTTTCCCAAAATAATGAATAATTAAACAAAGTACAGTAAAAAGATCATTAATGCTCACAGTGTTTTATAGCAAAGTAAAAAAAAAAAAAACTCCACTTTATGTGCAGTGTTTTGTATGTAAATGGCATCCATTATCAGGTGCTCTGTTCATATTCATTCTCGGTGTCTAACCACTAGACGAGTTGGTCTCCGGCAAGGTTACGCAGCTGTCCAAGTTGCTGTAGCCGACAGAAACAGATTGGGTCTTGGTTCTGGTGGAGGAGAATCATAGTCACGTTTGTAAAATAGTTCTTTGTAGTGCCTCATTATTTCTGGCTTAATTAATACAGATGTACAGTACTGTAGATGGCAGATAAACTGTCAATGTTCTGCATATTATTATGTGTCATAAAGGACTGAATGTGATGCACAGATGTGTCATGTGTAACTGAGACTGTAGTCAAAACCATCACTGTCACATCCAAAGACAAGTCCTGGACTAAGACTGTCCAAGATTGTGTCAAGACTTTAGAGTCTTTAGGGGAGGGGGGATTGGGGGGGGGGTGTTAAGGCCATTTAAGGGCATTATTTATAATAATATTTTTTTTAATGGAAAAAAAAATGGATTAGTCCTAAAGTCATTATTGAAAATGTCTTGCGACAGGAATCACTCATCCAAGAACATATACTTACGCTTCTGCAGATGTCCTGAATTTAATTTTATGCTTGCCTAAAGAGAATAAAAAAATATAGATGAATGAATTATGGATGATTGTAAAAAAATTAAAAAAAGGGGTGGGGCATTGTAGCAGTAAAATATGAACTGGAGGAGCTGATGCACTCACGTATTAGATAAACAACAATGATTCCCAGGATCAGCAAAATCAATAGAACCGGCACCAAGATTGCCAGAAGTGCCTCTCTGTCTTCATCCACCTTAATTAAACAGAATTAACCATTGGAGACCGACACTAATGGAACCGTAATAGAGACTCAGTTTATGTCATGTGTACTTACGCGCTTGTCGAATGGAGAAGGAGTGCCAGGGTCATTTTCTGTCGTAACTAAAGTTAAACATGATTACTGTAAATGTTTTATTAAATACTATGCATTTTTTATATATATATGTCCAGGGTCAATTTTCAGCTTAAAAAAAGACAATCTGACATCGTTTCTAATCTGAGCATATGCCCTGTCTTATTTTTTCTTCACGCCAAGAGTATTAGCAAAATTMATTAACAATAAGCCAAATACGCTAAATAAATTCGATAACAATCATCCTCTAAAGAGTTCATTAAGAGTAACACATATTGATTAACATATTGATAAATGTGAAAATAAATAGATCTCTATATGATGACTCTCTAATAGTTGCCTTTAACAATACATTAATCAATTTGAATGGATTTCATTAGAAATKATCAGATTTATCAAGGTTTTTTTTTTTTCGCCCTACCTTCATGCTCAGTGGTCGTGAGTTCCTCATGTTGCACTGTTACAACCGGTCCTAAAGAAATAAAAAGACCCCTGATCAGTTCACCTACATGCTGCTTGTAATAAAAGCATCCACTAAATAATGTTATTCCACTTTAAATATTTGTGCTTGATGAAGTGCTTATAAGCAGTGATGAGGTGCTGTAGCTACCATGAAACTACCATGTAATTTGCTTTTGTTTTTTTATTATTCCTGAGATTTATGCACTGCAGGTGTGTCATCTATTATATTATAAAGTGTATTTTCTCTCACCGTGTGTTACAGTGTGTATTGCTGTAGTTCCATTTTCCAGAGTCTCAGTGGTCTCTTCTGTTTCTGGGGGACAAAATACAATGAAGCAAAGCAGTGCTTGTGCTGATATAAAGGAATTCTGATTATTATTATTATTATTATTATTATTATACTTTCATGGGTGTGTAGTGACTATTTATCTTATCTAATTGTTTAGCAGAAAAAAGAACTATTTTTAAAAAAAGAAATATTTGAGACTGATGAAATGCGTCTACTGTATATAATGATGATTAATGAAGTACGTAGTTTTAAAACAGTGTAATTATCTTTTTTTTTTTTTTTCCTCCTGAGATTTATGCACTGCAGGTGTGTCATCTATTATAAAGTGTATTTTCTCTCACCGTGTGTTACAGTGTGTATTGCAGTAGTTCCATTTTCCAGAGTCTCAGTGGTCTCTTCTGTTTCTGGGGGACAAAATACAATGAAGCAAAGTAGTGCTTGTGCTGATATAATGGAATTCTGATTATTATAATACTTATTAATGATGGGTGTGTATCTGTTCTAATTGTTTAGCAGAAAAAAGGGCTCTTTAAATTCTTGTGATTGATGAATGGCTTGTAAGTAGGTTTCCGTGATTCACTGTGTGTTCTGATACCTTTAAACCGTTGACAGTGCTGAAATCTTTCAGAAATTTGTGCTGCATTTGTTTTTTTTTTGTGGGATCGGACCAGATGGACTGACCTTGAATTCCCATGATCCTGTCACTACTGGTGTATAATTGGTGATTAATGTTAATGTGCTAATGCTTTTTAGCGTTCATTTTATGCCTGATCGGCTTATGCTGTATGTAAACGGACACTTTTAATATCTACCATCTACCATATCCACTAGGCAGTCTTCTGCTGAACCATATCGTCTTTTACTGATTCACTTAATAGGGGAAAATAAACCGGATCTGAATTTTTTGCCTTATTTAATCCATTCAACAACATTTTCATGCATGCAATTCCAAAAAAATAATAATTTCCCTTATTGCATGTAACCTTTTGCAGAAATGTTTGTAAAAATCTTTTTAAATGGCATTCGATTCATGGCAGAGTTTTTCACTTTAAACATGTAAAAAAAAGAGCTCTTTAAATTCTTGTGATTGACGAATGGCTTATGAGTAGTGATGAGGTCAGTTGTTTCTAAAACAGTGCCATGTAGGTATCTTCCCCCCCCCCCCCCCNGAAGATTTATTTGTTATTTATTTATTTATATATTCACTGCAGATGTGTCATTTATTATAAAGTGTATTTTGTCTCACCGTCTGTAACAGTGTGTGTTGCAGTTGTTCCATTTTCCAGAGTCCCAGTGGTCTCTTCTGTTTCAATGAAGCAAATATATAAAAGAATATATATACTGAAATAACTTAAATATATACATTCACAAGTGTGTAGTGAAATATTTATCTTCTCTAAATGTTTAGTAGAAAAAGGAATTGTTCAAATTTAAGTATAGTGTCTATTCTAATACATGAACACGGCATAGTAACTGTAGTTTTGGATTTTATTGGATTATTCTGTCATTCCAGATTCACGAAAGGACATAAAGAACTGTTTAAGTCTCATAGTCAGGTGTCCACAAATGTTTGCCTGCACTGCAGGTTTTAATCTAATAGAAAACCTATTCTGTCTTACCCTCGGTATAAATAAGTGCTGTAGTAGTTATATGTCTGCGTCTGGTACTCGTCGTGCCTGGAAAAATAGAAATAATACGGCGTTTATGCTGATATGAGGTAATGTTCAATGCTATTTGCTTTCTKGTCACGTAGTAAATATTCACTCACTCACTCACTCATCATCTATACCGCTTAATCCTGTATTCAGGGTCACGGGGGGCACATGGCAGGGTACACCCTGGACAGGGTGCCAATCCATTGCAGGGCACAGACACACACACTCGCACACTCATTCACACACTAAGGGCAATTTGGGAACGCCAATTAGCCTAACCTACATGTCTTTGGACTGTGGGAGGAAACCGGACTACCCGGAGGAAACCCACCAAGCACGGGGCGAACATGCAAACTCCATGCACACAGAGACGGGAATCGAGCCTGGTCGGGGATCGAACCCGGACCCTGGCGGCGTAGTAAATACTGAGCAGAAAAAACAAAACATTCCAGTGACAGCTCTCCTAATATACTGTACCGCTCAAAAATTTGGACTCACTTTATTTTTGTTTAGTGATTTATTTTCTACATTCTGCAATCATACTGGGGATTTCAAAACTATGAAATAACACACATGTGGAATCACGTAATTATGTAACAACAACAACAGTTACAGATGCATGGGGGGGGCGTATAATTTAGACCTCATTTAGATTTTTCCTACTGTACCTGGACGCTTGGTGGTCGTAAGCTGTGGGACGGTCACTGTCTTGTGTTGCACTGTTGAAACAGGGGATAACAAAGTAACATGAAGAATTTGAACGTGTTAAACCGGGTTAAGTACAGTTTCTGCTGCTAAGAGTGATAAAGGGATGTGCACTGGGAAAAACAGTAGTAGCTATGTCCAACTTTAATACTGTACATATGAGTAAAGGTAAAGTTTGGTTGATTAGGTATTATTTATTATGTAAAATAAAATGTCTTACTGAGTGTAACGTGTGCCGTAGTAGTTACGTATCTCGGGGTGGTGGTGGGCCGCTGTGTTGCTAAAGACAAAAGGTTACAATTCAACAAACGTATCGGTCATAAAAGAATGTTTCATCTCTCTGTATGTTGAATGAGTACTTACCCTCCATAATTTCCAAGTACATTTCGAATTTCTTATCGTTGAACCACCCGGGCACATGGACTCGGCAGCCGTATTTCCCCGAGTCGCTTTTCTTTGCGTTGAGGATAGTCAGAGAGGCATCTCCATTTTGCAGTGCTCCTCTGAGCTGATATCTCGCATCACCTCGCATCACTACTTGTTTTTCGTTCGCATAGACGACTTGCACGCCACACCCCTGGTTTGGAATGCTTCCTCTCATCCAGCAGACATGGCAGATCCCGTGATATTTGGAGTCATAGTTGCACGGGAGAGTGACTTCCTGACCCTCAAAGCCGTACACCTTCTTGGCCCCCCGAGTACAGGCTAGGGAGATAGGAGAAGACGTGGAGATGGAGATAATGATTACAATACAGTACTTACAGGTTTTCATTCAAAATGCCAAAATATGAAATATATAGTTCAATAATAATAATTAAAAAAAAACATTTGATGTTATTTGGATAACAAGTAATGGAAATCTGCCACATCCACAGTCTTTTATTCGATTTTCAATGATGTCATTGCGACTCGCTGTGGTTTAAGACCCAGTCTATAAACATGACACCAAAAACCTCAGCCGAACACTGTACTGTAACGTCATGAGCAGACTTATCTTACACAAGCATAATCACTTTGCTGTTACGTGATTCATATTGTCATCATCAGGGTCTTATCTTTCACCCCTCAGGGCCTTTGACACAATCTGTTCATTTTTAGATTAGCAAGGAACATACTGTAAGTGAGCACAAAGCTATAGAAGTAAAACAAAACCTTCGTCTTATTATCCGAGTCGTTTTGAAAGAAATATTGAAATATTGCTAGGCTTTCTATCTAGAAATCTCAAAGAAATCTCAACAAGTCCTACACGTTTATGTCGAAAAGAAGTAAGGAGTTGAGAGGTTTTACTAGCAATGCGTTTGAAATTTATGTGGTGAACCTACTGTATTTTCAACCAAACACTTGGCATCAGGGCAGGACACTGGAATCTCAAAATGAGAGGATATTACTGTATACAATCTATACAGAAACATTCCTGGTTTAAACTTTGGTTCTTTTTTGCTTGGAAGCCAAGCAACCCTCTAAAACGATTTAGGGTTCTGTGTAAGATGTTTCAGAAGCTCTCCACGGAGAATCACTCTTTCAAATTTTTTTATAATAAAAAATAATTATATATTTGATATATATATATATTTCATATATATATATATATATATATTATACAGCTCAGCAAATATAAATCAAATGTGTATGTGAGATTGTTTTTGTTTACATAAAGAAAAATACACATCAGTCAGTTTACGTTTTTGAAGAAGGTCATTGATCTGTTTTCGCAAATAGCACTTTCATTTGTTTTCATTTGGTTACTTTTATTTGTTATGCAGACTATGCTATGAACGTTCCCGTGAACTGCAGTAATGTTTTATGTTCATCTTCATATTTCTTTACTATAGTAGTAAAATACTTTTGTCTTTGATGATTTTATCTATACTAAGATCAAAAACGAACGGAAAAACAGGTAACATGAAAAATCATTATTTTTATACATACAGCTTCGAGGCCATTCAGTCCCCAAATAATAAGCGCAGATTTTGTGAGAATGATTGTTTTCAGCTCTGTAACTACTGTAAGTACTCCACTTACTCCTTTAACAGTATAAAAGAATTAACAGTCCATTTAGTATTTGAATACGGTTAGTTCTACTTTACCTCTAATGTGAGCACAGTCATGAAAAAACTCACAAAAAATCTTATTTCATACACATAAGAAATAATGTCTAGCTGTGTTTATTTTACTGCAATAAAACAGGCAGGATTTCATCACTGAGAGTACTTTCTGTTTTGCGAAACTAAAAATGTACTATCCTGATGTGCACGCTAGCCMTTTGTACTGTACATGGCGACTAACGGTATTTTGAGTTCCATTGTTGTGTGAAAAATAATAATAAACTTCATCCAAAAAAATCCATATCCTAAAAATATAATTTTCCAAATCATGTTAAATAGTATTTGCGATTATTACCTGAAGTATTTGGTTTATATTAAATATGAAAACATTTCATCTATCATTTTTTTAAATATATATAATTAATTTGCTACATAAAACAAAGCTTTACAAAGACAGAGACATACTGGAGTATGTTACAAATGATATATTTCATCATCATAGACTTCTAGGTATATGATTGCTAACTTTATCCAAGACTTACCTATAAGGCAGAGAAGGAGCCCAAGTGAGAAGATCCAACGGTGAAGCTGATTCATGGTGAAATGGTGCATTCTGCTGATTGTGCTACTATTTAATCCTTTTTCCACCAGTCTGTGCACATGACTTCCTCCCTGATGTTACATAAGATTATGTTTCCTTCTAAGATGAGTCTTGTCTTGTCAAGGTCAAATGCACTCTTACAAATTATTAAATAAATAAAAAGAGCTGAAAAGTACTAAACTGTTACTATTTTTGGAAAACCTCTTTTTTATGTGTATGTTTTTTTTTTATTAGTGGTGCTTGCGAAGCGAAGTACTACTATTATAATCTCACAGGCTTATTATCTTTCTTTTTCTTATTCTTCCGTATGAAAGTTTGGCACGTAACTAGTCCCGCATTGGTTGGGAATGGGGTGCTATGACTTTTCTGGGGGCAATTAACCGCCCCAAAAAGTCCCATAGACTTAACATTGAGACCAACATCAGCTGTGACATCAGCTACATCCATGACTATGACATGGGACGCTCTGTGACGTCACGGCAAGCGCCACTCACAGTTTCTTCAGAAAATGCGCCTCTCTAGTTATTATTATTATTACACTGTACCCATGCAAAGAAAGGTATGACCAATTTACAAAACAGTTATCATTTTTGGTAAGGTTACATTTATTACTATCTCTCTCTACCACTTCTATAGATACCTATAAATTCAGTACATGGTTTTTCCCTAAGAGTTGCATCCCAATTTATCAGTTTGGCCAAACCTGCAAAGACATTGTATCCAAATACATAGACTTCAATATGGAGTTGGTCCTGCTTTAGCAACTATAACAATTTCCCCTCTTCACAAGATTTGGGATTGTTTCTGTGGAAATATGTGGCCATCCATTCTGTAGAGCATTTATGAGGTCAAGAGGTACTGATGTCGGATGAGAAGGCCTGGCTCGCAATCTCCGTTCCAGTTCATCCCAAAGGTGCTCGGTAGGGTTGAGATCAGGGCTCTGTTTTAGGGCCGGTCAAGTTCTTCAAGTTCTCTTTATAGTCCTTGCTTTGTGCATTCTGGCACAGTCATGCTGGAATAGAAAAKGGTCTTCCCCAAACTGTTTCCACAAAGTTGGAAACATAGCATCATCCAAGATGTCTTGGTGTGCCGAAGCATTAGTATTGCTCCTCGCTAGGGGATAAAAGGGGCCTGATTGAAACACCTGAATTCAATAATCGACACGTTTGACCCAATACGTTTGTCCATATAGTGTATTTTGTTTCAGTAGGATCAGTGGTGGACTCATGGGTACCACTCAGTACCATTCAGTACCATTCATTCCCTGCTCAGAGACCCTGCCTACAGTATTTGCCAGACACTGCCATCAGCAGTATGAGGTCATGCGGTATCAGGAGTCCAATGTTAAAGAATTCACATTAAGTGGGTCACCAGAGCATCTTATGGCACCAGGCTCACTCATTCACTTGAGAACTTGAGCAAATCCAGTAAGCTCAGGATTGATGGAGACCGAGAGTGTTTTGAGGTTGCAATGCTACCTGCTGTTGCAAGTGCCACCCACGTATCGTTGTATTAGTATTGTTTCATTTCCCGGAGTTCAGGTGTTTGCGGTTTCTTCCCACTGTCCAAAGCATTGCTGTAAATGAGCAGATCATCTTGCACCAGTTTGCAATTTTTCCTGCCTCATATACGGTAATTCTGGCTCTAGATCTGCTACAACTCTGACCAGGATAAAGCGGTTATTCACGATGATTTCAAAAACGGTGTCTTTCTTTTATATTATTTGACATTTTTCTGTTCTTATCATTTGTTTTCAGTTCAAAGGCAAATGCTTGTGCTTAAATGCAATGCTCTAGATGCAACGGAAGAATCACTGGACAGGGTGCCATTACTTCACAGGGGCAATTAGGGAGCACTTATTAGCCTAATCTGCATGTGTGGGAGGAAAGCGGAGTACCCGAAGAAAACCCACCTAGCACAGGGAGAACATGCACACAGACCTGAGATGGAAATCAAACCCTAGACCCTGGAGATGCAAGGCCACAGCGCTGACCACTAAGCCACTGTGGCCATAGAAGCAACCATGAAAAAGAACAAGAAGTGAAAATGGCTTTACTGCAGGGCCTGAGAGATCAGCAACAGGGTCAGGATTCCAGCATTCAGTCCCTGATGGCGAAAGAACTGGACAGGGGAAGTATCAAACATAAACTATATATTTTAGTTTCAGCTCTTCTATTACACGTGGTTCTTGAACCAGCACTGTGTACTGTATAATATCCACGCAGTCCTGAGAACGACTACAAGAGATAAGAGATCAAACACAACACGCTCATTAAATGAAACGTCTTAATACTTGTGGAACTTGTGGCATGTTGGTTCCTGTTATCACATACATGATAACACTCTCAGCAGTTTCTCTTGTCTTCATCTTCCATTTAATAAGAACAAAGGAAATACCCTCGAACAAAACGCAGACTTCTTTGAAAAGATACAGTATGGAATGAATACTTTCGCAAAGACAGCATCACACTGTAAAAACAGTTTACATTAGACATTAGACATTAGACATACAATTTAATATTTACAATAATTGACTGCATATTTGGCTTGTAGTATTTGAAGAAAACAAAAAGTCTGTAACACCTGGCAAAAAAAAAAAAGATATAAATAAGCAAAGAGCCTTTTAATTAGATAATTACTGCCATGATTACTACGTTTCAGCTGGAAGCAATACTTTTCATAATTTAATAACTGATGCCGATTTTGATTTCAAACAAGACATATCTTGAGGTCCTGCCACTGTGTTTGAAATGATTACCCTGCATCAAGCAAAGAAAGAACAGGAAAAAAAGACAGCAAATTGCAGAAGTACTGTGCAGCGTACTTAATGAATAAAATAAGTAGGATTGTGCTAAACTATTAACTTTTTGGAAGAAGTGTGGCAAGGAATAACCTTGATCAGATCAGGCATGTTTGGGTAAGAAGGGAAGCACATGAAGTGATGCACACATCACGTACAGTATAATGCCCACTGTATGGATTTGCCAAATGTTATGATGACTAGGTTATTACGTACATTTTTTTTCCTTCCCTGGTGGCTTTCTGGATGGATGGCAATACTGAGATTTATCAGGCTCAAAATGTCGTATCACACAATCCAGTTGGCTTGATTCAGGATCCAACTGAGCTCAGTGTTAAGAGTCATGCCTAACCATAACAACTTCTGGTGCTGGACACACAACCTTCTACACAGTGACTCAAAGCCTGAAACACTGAGCCTTCACAACTGCACCACAGCAACACCACGACTAGCTTTCATTGATTCGACCACTTTTACCACATTATTAACATCACTCAAAGATTGCATTAGCTCAGATAACTCAAAGGTTATTTTGTCATTTATTTTTTGTGATTTTAAGATTTTGTGTCATAACTACAGATGAATTTTCAAATTTAATACCAGAACCTTCGAACTGGAGAAAATCCTGGGTTATGTTATTTTATACTACATATGATATTACAGGGATTTATTATGGTTTTTTATGTTGCTTTTATGGAATGCCATCCACATGGTTATTGGTGAGACTTGGGTGCCCATGATCAGGTCATCGTTTTTTTAGTGTATAGTTAGTAGACATCACTCACTCACTCATCATCTATGCACCATCTATACCATCATCTATTCAGGGTCACGGCGACCTGGAGACTATCCCAGGATAGTCTTAGGGCACAAKMSYAGGGTACACACACATACACACACCACGGGCAATTTGGGAACACCAATTAGCCTAACCTGCATGTCTTTGGACTGTGTCAGGAAACCGGAGTACCCGGAGGAAACCCATCAAGCACGGGGAGAACATGCACACAGAGACGGGAATCGAACCCGGACCCTGGAGGTGCAAGGCGACAGCGCTAACCACTACACCACTGTGCTGCCTGTGAGTAGACATAACGGTATGGAAATGTATGTACAGTATCAGTAAATCAATTTATGCTGGATGTCCTTCAAGCATTTTCTTCTACCATTATACAAAATCAAAAGAAAAGTAAACWCTTCTGATCAAATCTGACTGAAGAACTTAACAGATCCCCTGTATAAGCTTTACTAACACCTCATAAGGTTAATTATTTGTTTGTCCATACTGTAGGTTACTTCTTTTCTAGAGTCTATGGCTTTTATAATGAAGTTAATAACAGTAGTATACTGTAATGGTAATCAATAACTCAGGCCTTGTATCTTTTCCTCCACCACACTACAGTACACCGGCGTTTTGACCTCCAAAAACATACTTTCGAAGGGCTAGATAAACCWGCGACATATATTTTTACTATAAGCATGTGAAAAAAAACGAGCTCAACGAAAATGCTGATATCTGGTATTCTGTGATTTCCTCGTGATCCACGACAAAAACAGGGGAGAAGTTCCGCTACTCGTCTTTGAAGCTGTTTTAGTTGCCGCTGAACAGAGCAATGTGCAGTATACTGTACATACAAACAGCTTTGCAGTTTGTATTATGAATAAATGTCTGTGTGCTCAATTATATTTTCATGTGTGCAATCTGCTAACACTGTGTATATTTGATCTAGTCGGTGAAAACCCAGCCAAACAATTTCGTGATTTAATGTTTTCTATGCAAAATCATACTTTCGATGTGTTTTAAATGCATTTTTTCAATAAAAAAAAACAAAACAAAAACAAATGCCAAAAAATGCCACTTTGAACGGAAATCAAGTGCATTCTTGTTTGCATGGACGAGACCTACATGACGTTAATTACTGACGCGTGTTTAATGTAATAAAAGCATTACTTTCACCATATAGGCCAAATGAGGCCATTTTTTTTCCTTTTAAACATAAAAAAAGTGCTTCCTGTTCGTACTAAAGTAGTATGTTTTAGTAGTATAAAAATTGGCAGTAAATTACAAAAAAATCCAAAATGAAAAATATATATATGTACTAGAGAKGCACATTTTCTGAAGAAACTGTGAGTGGYGCTTGCCGTGACGTCATAGAGCGTCCCATGTCATAGTCATGGATGTAGCTGATGTCACAGCTGATGTTGGTCTCAATGTTAAGTCTATGGGACTTTTTGGGGGGGCAATTAACCGCCGACCCCTTAGAAAAGTCATAGCACCCCATTCCCGACCAAGCCGCACGTTTTGATACCTCATTCATGGGTCTACGACAAACGGTGCGGGACTAGTTACGTGCCAAACTTTCATACGGAAGAATAAGAAAAAGAAAAATAATAAGCCTGTGAGATTATAATAGTAGTGCTTCGCTTCGCAAGCACCACTAATTATTAGGAAATCCATTTATTTGTATGGATTTGGTTTATTATAGAGTAAAAACATAAACATCTAGACCCCTGACCATCACAAGCAAGTGTCTTTTAAACATCCCGTTGCATATTTAGTCATTCATGCAGACAGTGAGATCAGACACAAGAGTCAGACACTGATGACGACTCAATGGGGTCCATTCCTATACTTGTCCTATACAGTCGGTGTTCGTGGGCTGAGATCAGGGCTCTGAGCAGGACAAATGAGTTCCTCCACTCCAACCATGTCACAACGTGTCTTTGTACATATTTGGAACAGGACTGGGCCTCTTAGTTCCAGCGAAGGGAAATCTTACACAATATACAAATAACAGTTTGGGGAAGAACCGAATTTCATTAATTTGCAGTTCAAGATAAAAAAAGAAATCTCTTGTTCCTCTGCGTCAGAATAGCAATCACGCTTAAGACCTTGACAGCTCAGGGTGAGCCTTTGATAAGAGAGGACATTTCATTATGATAACTAATACTGAGGGAACCTTCTCATGGAATTCACTGTACATAACGTGTGCGATGCTAATAAAAGGTACAGTCGTAAGATCAGAGTAGAAACGCACGTAAGTGCTTGTGATATCCGGCTTCTGATCTGTAAACTACAGATTAGGGTTGTGACTTTTTTTTTTTTTTTTAACTCTTCCTTTACGATCACAGCAAAAGAAACAGGAACTAGAAAGAATGTTGATTGTTGGATGTTGAAGTGAAGGCCCCTGAGCTTAAAGAGGGCAAATACATATGATTTACTGACTGTAGAAAAAAAAAGAAAAGAGGAACAGGGCCACAAGTCTACCAGGAACTGAAAATGAGCTGGACTGCTTCAGTCATAAAATGAAAGATTACGAACACAATCTTTAGAGCTCAATACATTGTTTTCAGTGGTTTATTTTGATTGTTTCATATTTAATCCAAACATAATGTAAAATAAAAATACTTGACAGTGTCATCTCATCGTCTATACCGCTTTAGCCTGTGTTCAGAGTCGCGGGGGGTCTGGAGGTTATACCAGGAGACTATACACACAAGACAGGGTGCCGATCCATCGCAAGGCACACACACATTATGGGCAATTTGGGAACGCCAATTTGCCTAACCTGCATGTCTTTGGGAGGAATCCAGAGTGTCCGGAGGAGACAGGAGAACATGTAAAATCCATGCACACAGAGACGGAAATCGAACCCGGACCCTGGAGGTGTAAGACGACAGCGCTAAGCTGTCCGTGTAGCTCACATTTCCATTCCTGATCAAATCTACCTTCCATTTTCCCTTTGTCTCATTTTTGTCTTTCATATTTTAGGTCAAAAGACATCACTTGCTTTGACGGTGTATATGATGAAATTTTTGGACCAGAACTTTGTAGGGACAGGAAAGATGCATCCTGCTTTTGTGGGAAAAAGTTAATTAGTGATTTAGTGTGTGACGTTTTTGGAGCTGTACTGTTTTTATGTTTATGGAAGAGCTTAACCCCCCAAAAAAGAATACAGAACAATATTTATTCCTGTATCTATTTATTCCATATTTGTGAGCCTTTCTTCCCATATGCCCATAATACCTCGTATTATTTTATATTATTGCTCATTACTGTATATGCATCACTTACTGGCAACTGCTGGTAGATATGTTCTGTCTGAAAGCCTGTTGCAGGTAGTCCTAATGGATGTTTGAGTTCTGTTTGAGAAATAGATTTAGTAGTCATGTATTCTTGATATCATTCATTACCTGTGTTCACTATAGCAGGACCTTTAATGTCCCGCCAGGAAATGTCCTCGTGAAGCTAAAATGAGATTTGTGCAATGTGTGTGTGTGTGTGTGTGTGTGTGAGATGGATGAACCACTGTAGAGGTGAAGGTTGACATTAAATCCACTTTCTGGACTTTTTTTTCACTATGCTTGAGTAACCAAATACATGCATTATGTGTTGTCTTTAGTTCTAATGACTTTTTATTGTTTATTGTTTATTGATCACCTTTAACTCATTTAGCTTTCCTTCGTTCTTTTGCCAGACACACTTCCAGGTAGCAAATCAATGATCAATTCTAGCTAATTGTAATGTAAATCCTTTATTCCCATTCAGTTTTGCAATATCATAATTTATTCACTAACAAACTGAGTATCATTCGTCATGGTCATGACCAGTGACCTTTTTCCCCCCAACTGAATAGTTATTTTAATAAAAAAATACAAAGATGAATAAATCTTCACTTCACTTAGTGTCATAATGATTAATTATTTTTATTTATTTATTTATTTGTTTTTACATTGTTTGCCGTTATTCACTGTATCTGTTCACGTTCTACTTGTAAGTATAATTTTTACGATAACCTTTTTTAAAAATTATTTTATTTAACAGGACATAGTATACAGCTGCCTTCCAGATTTACTTGTGAAAATATTAGAAACATTAAACACAGATCAAAGAGAAATGACATTAAATATGATATACATTATTACACATACTGTACTGGACAAATTACAGAAAGTCTTTTTATTAGACCTTGGAGATATTAGGCAGGCAAAATAAATCCCCTGAACTTCTCATGTGAACTTATTTTCACTTCTGTTAGTAGCTCTGTTGTAAGAATTACAATTCCTGTTTATTTAGTGCTTTAACGAAAAAGGTCACTCGATTAAAAAAAAATGCTATGAAAACTAAGTTCATTTTAACACCCATGTCATGTCCAGGTCAACTACAACTTCTATTTTTCCCACAAACCCAGAATGAAGAGTGAAGTTCACTTAAATGAAACTTTGTTGAAACCCTCTTGGCGGCACGGTGTGGTTAGCGCAACCCTCCTGGGATAGGCTCCAGGCCCGCTGTCACCCTGTACAGGTGGTACAGGTGATACTAGTGGTATAGAAGATGAATGGATGAATGAATTATTTTTTTTAATGAAGTTTGTAATCACAATTTAAATAACTTGGACGCACAACTTGTCCTGTGTAGCTGTGTGATTCCAAGCCTTTGATGTCTGATCATGTTTATTAGTCTTTGATCTTTGATCATAAACTGCCTCAAATTTCTTGATTTAGTTTTAGTCTAATTTAGTCTGATTTAGTCTAATTTACTGTATTTTTGTTTGCTAACCACCTAACCATTGGTCAACCATAGGTTTCTGAGTATTACCTTAAAAAAAAAAGGTCATAAACAACCCTTAATAGAAATTCTTTATGTGTCAAATACAGTAGGTTGCATCAGCGTGTTGGCTTTTTTAGTCTCTCCTTTGTGTAAATGTTTCCTTCCTGTGTGTTAGTATAAATTAAGACAAGAAATTTATATTTATATTTATCTTTATCTCAGATGTTTCAAATTAGATGATTGACGGTGATACATACTGTATGAGCTGCTTCTTTTACACTTAACATTTTACAAGAATGATTAAAATGATTTTAAAAAATCACAGGTTCAAGTTATCACATTTCTGCTTGTCAGATGTATTCTACATTTAAATGCATGAGGTAGTTTTTCAACCCAACGGTTCAATAATTCATTAACACATCAAGTATAATTTCTGATCAAATGATTTCACAATTTCATCAGTGTGCAGTGACACAGCAGGTGGCATCCAGCATTTCTGGTATTGTCTTCCGCTGCATCATGAACCTTACTAGGATAAAGCACATCATGTATAATAAATTCACTGAACCACAACCACTTATTTTAATGTATTTTATACTTTACTTTGTAAAAGAGCTGACATTCACGAATCCTAAGTGATGCAACAAAAAAGCATTAGTCCTATCTTCTGCATTTGTATGATGATGATGATGATGATGCCAAAGCCATCCGCGGCTGGGAGCATTCTGTCTGTCCCTTTGACAGTCACAGCAACATTAAGGTATCTATGAGCTCACACATGGAAAAAAGGGCAGCATGAGCAATACAAAAAGTTCGGCTGGTTTGAGGAGTCTTGGAGACTCCTCATTCCTATAATAATAATAATAATAATAATAATAATATATTATTATTATTATTTATAATAACCTTATTATTATTATTATTAATAATAATAATAACATATAGTAATAATTTATTATTAATAATAATAATAATAAATAATAATAATAATAATTTATTATTATTATTATTATTATTAAATAAATAAATACATAAATAAATAAGAGCTGACATAAGTAGAACTTGAATAATCAACACTATTGTAATGTCCATAATTGTCACTCCACTTTGTCCACAATTGTCCTACACTCCACTCCACATGGTGTAGGAGTTTTTGTGCTGTCTTGTGAATGCATGATAAATAGGTCTGTGTAGGTGACTGACTGATCATCTTTGAAGTTCTCACTGTTTCTCAGAATAATCCAAAACAGCCCATGGTGACTACTGTACATACCAGGGTTTTGATCGGTGTGTTTACCCTCATTGTGTAATTCCAGACGTGAATTAGCAGTATTTTTTATAGAATGATTTATATTGTTAAGATTCAGCAATCCAGGACTAACAATTTATGGTTAATTCGTACACCTTATAACTTCATCCATGAACAGCCTGCAGATTTGATGGTCCACCCCACAGAAACATCCATTTATCGGTTTGACAATTCGTCATTGTCAAAATTCCTACATTCTTAAAATGACACAAGGCAACAACTAACCAGTGAAAGAGTCATTTATTATATTTTCATACAGTCATTTAGACTTGTTAACACCGTGCCATTCCTCACAACCATCCACACACTTACAGTTTCCAAAGCCCTGCAGCATTGCACACTACAAGAGAAATAGCTTTTATTAGGGAAACTGCTTTGATGGCTTTTTTTCTCTCTCTCTCTCTCTTTTTTTTTCTTTAATCATTTATTCCAGCACCACCGTGGGCTTCTCCATCCTCCGGCCCTGGGAAGCCTTTTACATAACACAGCGTTGAATACGTTCACAATTTTACACATTTACAAAACAGTTGAACAACATACGGTATACAGAACACAGTCTGTCGTTACAAACGCACGGTTTCGACTCACACCACAGAACAATAAACAAGAAAAACACATGTATAAAATCACAAAAGCTATTATCTGACAGGTGTTTAAGCGACTGTAGGTCAAGACAACACCGCACAACAGAACGGCTAGCAAAACAAATATAAAAAAAATTATTATTATTATTACAGATTAAAAAATGGAAGCATTTATTGCAGGAGAAAGAAAAAAATTCCAGGTGAATGTACAGTTTATTACAAAAAATATAAAATGATATAATGTCATTTCAAAGCTAGAAGACCATGTGCATGGTAGAAATAACATATCAAAGGTAATAATAATACTACTTACTAGGACACGTCCGTCAAAATAATTTACAACTCGAGACTTTTGCATTACATTTGCTTGATCTGTTTTCAATTATTTACAGTGAGGTGTAAATACCTAAAAATAAGGTTCGGAAGAAATGTTCGTTTCGGAGATATGTACTGTATAATACTGTACATCCAGCATATATATTTTTTTTCTCATTGATGTACCTTCGATTCACAGCTCCGCACTCCAATTCCCATCGTCATCTCCAGGTCCTGGTTCGAGAAGAAGTGACAGCAAATGTGGGAAAGACTATAGAATTAATGCAGTGATAATGAGATGTTGCTGCTGGTGTTAACTGCTGCTGATTGGAAATAACACCTCGGTGATGAAGCCGAAAATAGCCTGATTCACGGCCTCTATAAATTCCAGTTCTGAGTGTCAGTGAGATATTTAACATAACTGTCTTTTTTATTACATTTTGCTCCAGATACAGTAAGGGAAGGGTTGTGTGAGAAAATGATTTGCGCCATAGTAGGTCATTGTTTTAAATAATGTGAAGGAATATAGAATTAAATAATTAATTATAAGGCGAGGTAAAATATGATACGCCTTAATTGCGCAATATTAAATAGTGTATATTATACTGAAGGGGAAAATTACGTCCTTCTTCCTAATCGACTTCACATTTGTTCATTGATGGCTAATACATTCTTCTTCATTAACGTTCTTCATCATTCTATCCATATCGCTACATTTCCTTGACACAGATTTCAGAATATTTTTTTGAATTAGCAAAATTGATTTGTTCATATTTACCTGATCATAGTTAGCATAGTGGTCATGACATCCGACTTTTATGTTTCATTTTTGCCATCACCATGAGTCTGACTCAAAATGATATAAATGATTATTCATTTCATTATATTACACGGCGCTTATCGTCAAGGTGCCCGCCGCGGGTTCTCCATCAGCCTGCCTGGTTTAAGCACCGAAATGTTTACCGTCCTCTGGATACTCATCAAGCATGGCCGGACTAGGTTGAAATGTCTTTTTATTACTCCCCGTATCTGTGAAATAATTTTCATTTATATCCCTGAAAACCGATGACTTATGAGCGTGGGTCATAAGGAGGTCTCCACGCAGGAGCCGTTGTGATGCAGTAAGCGATGCTCATGGCTGAGGCAGCCGTCGCTACGGTGCACGATCAGCACAGGGAAGCGCAATGCATCCTGATAGGTCGGCGGAGATGGCTGGTGGTGCTCTGGGGCAGAGCTATCGTTCAGGCTGCCGTATGCATGACCTAGTGAAAAAAGACTGAGAGCGCTGCGGGAGAAAATGGACGAGCCACTCAAGGCCCTGCGGCAACGCTCGCAGTTCTGGGGCGAGACGGAGTCTCGGCCGGACAGGTTCGCGTCCATCAACACAGCCTCGGAGTAGCTGGGCACCAGCTGCTGGTTGGAGCGGATGTGCCACTCTAGTTCAGTGCTATCGATTGTGTTCACTCTGGAGATGTGGTGGCAGTAGCGTAAATAATTAAATCCAAACAGCTTCTCCACATGGTAGTGGAGATAAGCCGTGCGGTACTCGGTCAGAATGCGCAAGGGCCAGGAGAACGTCAGTGCCGCCGCTATCCAGAACACGCAGCGCCACAAAAACCATGGCGGTCGGCCTGAGACCACCATCACGTGCTCCCTGAAGTCCACGTTTTTAAGATGCATGCCCTCGCGGGCCTCCATGTAGTCATCGAGCCCTTCGTTTTCCGTGAAGAATCGCGCTCTCTGCGTCAGATAGGAGTTCTCTGACTCTGCGTTGGCGAAGCTGAAGCATTTGGTGAAGCGAAGCCTCGTGATGCGGAAGTCTTCCAGGCCCGCGAGCTGCTTGGAGAAATCCTTCACGCCGCAGTTCCCATAGTCGAACTCTGCCTCGGCTGTGTGCGTGTTGACCCGCTCGTGGTACACCTGCGTGGACCCATAGGCATCGCTGTTGCGGGAGCGCGTCACGTGACGCGTGCGCCGCACGTAGTGGTAGCTGATGGCCCTCCACCAGATGCACGGTGTGGCCTGCTGCATCTGCTGCACCCGCTCCAATATACTCTCCACATCCACTTTGTACTGCAGGTTGAAGCGCATGGAACAGTACCAGCACTCCACCAAATAGAGCGTGTAGAGCGTGAGCAGAAAAGCCAGAGGGATGTAGACGTACCCATCGGAGCAGGCGCGCTCATGGTACACCATTGACTTGCCATTGAGGTTGCTATCAATGCTGCTGAGTCGTGTCACCTTGGCCAGGTGGCACCATGTCGTAGCGAACACACAGCCGTACATGAGCAGCGTAAGGAGAAGGCATTTCCAGTGTGAGTCTCGCCATAGTGCCTCGATCAGTGACCGCTGCTGAGGCCTCTGCTGCATACGGCAGAAAAACGGAGAGGGAAGAAGAGACGGTCATTTAGTCGAATCTTTCAGACGAAAACATGTTTTAATACACAGTACATGTATGCATGTATTTATGTACGATGTAAATGCGAATGTACACACGTTCAAAAAAGGTCTCTGTGCAAACATACAGTATGTTCTTAGTGACCCCAATCAGTGAAGATCACTTCACATTTCCGTCGTTCCAACAACAGACTTTATGCATGGACTATTTTGTAGGAAGAACAGTTTTGTAGGACGCCACACTGTCCTGAGTCTGAGTGTCTCCGAAACAACAGAAATAACTCCGGATATGTGGGTTTGTAGGTCTGAAAAAGGTTGAATGGCCCATGAAAATAAGTAATCTTTGTTTTCACGTTAGATTTATATTTAGTTTTTATATTTATATTGGCGGCACGGTGGTGTAGTGGTTAGCACTGTCGCCTTGCACCGCCAGGGTCCGGGTTCGATCCCCGGCCAGGTTCGATTCCCATCTCTGTGTGCATGGAGTTTGCATGTTCTCCCCGTGCTTGGTGGCTTTCCTCCTGGTACTCCGGTTTTCTCCCACAGTCCAAAGACATGTAGGTCAGGCTAATTGGTGTTCCCAAATTGCCTGTAGTGTGTGAATGAGTGAGTGTATGTGTGTGTGTCTGTGCCCTGCGATGGACTGGCACCATGTCCAGGGTGTACCCTGCCATGTGCCCTAAGTCTCCTAGTATAGGCTCCAGGCCCCCGTGACCCTGAATACAGGATTAAGCGGTATAGATGATGAGTGAGTGAGTATATTTAGATTTAAGGCTTGGCCCCATACAGTGCTAAGCTGAGACAGACCCAGGACAGAAGGTTCGTGAGATGTACAGATGAATATACTGTACATCCTAGCTGTTTAATAGTAAGACCCCCTTAAGATATGACTTTGTGACCATTTGGAAAATTGATATATGTCAAGAGTAGGGCAAATGATTGTGTAAGCAAGCAGAAATTGATTGCCGCGAAGGTTCTCAGTCATCCGGGTCAGGATGAATGTCTAGTTGCAAGTGACTCATCCAGGGGGCTTCATCACCTCTACTGAATGATGGGAAATTTATTAAGAACCGTGTGTCTAAATGTCACGGAATTTCCCACAACCAACCCCCTAGACTGAGCGGCAGAGTGCATGATTAAAGTCCAGCCGACTAGACGTGCTACACCCAGCACTACAAGATGTGCTTCTTCAAACATTCAAACGTCCTGAAATAATCGAAGTGTTTGTGCGGTGGTTGTGTCAGTGTGGTTTCATGTTAATGTTTCATGAGTGCAAAAAAAAAAAAAAAAAGAAAAAAGAAAAAAAAAACCACGGCTGCTTGGGGTTCTTCACACAGCAGCTAGCTTTAAATAATAGATGCTGTTCTTCCAGAACTCTCCTCCCTGCCTCGTCACATGAGCCGCTCATAACACCCCTCCTCACCAAAAGCATCCCCCCCCCATCCCCACCCAGCGGCAAAGGAGAGGATCCATGACGAATAGCTCCTACTTGCCTCTCTTTCACAATTATGCAGTGTGCAAACGGTGCTTGGGAAAAAAAAAAAAGTGAGATCATGCCTCACTTTCTTCTCAACTTACAGGCTTGTGATCACAGCTTCTGATGAGTGGAGCAGACTGTGCTATAAAGTGAGATGTGTGTGTGAAACGGGGGAGCAGGTTATATAAGGCTCAAGTCGAATTTATCATGGTTGCCGGGACTCTGATTCGGTTGCTAAGCATGATGGTTGGGATAAGCTTGTGTCTGACGTGATATAGAGTTTTGCAAATATAAATATATCCAATTTGGGACACGATCCTGACTCTACCTTCATTACGTGTGTGGTTTACGCCCTGGATGAAATAAAATAGCAGTTCAGGTGCCCAAGATAGACTCTTGTGGCGGCTTAATGAATGTGCTCAGTGTGCAATAAACGAGCACCATCAATCTTACTCCGAGCTCAGATATTAAAATTCTACAACCACTAAAGAGTGGAGATGTTTTGTTCCTAAATGATTAGGTCAGCGATATTTAAGGACGCACTCACCATGTATTCAGGGTTACGGGGGGCCTAGAGCCTATCCCAGGAAACTTATCCGAGGCGGGGTACACCCTGGACAGGGTGCCAATCCATCGTAGGGCACACACACATAATTTGGGAATTTGGGAACGCCAATTAAACTAACCTACATGTCTTTGGACTGCAGGAGGAAACCGGAGTACCCGGAGGAAACCCACCAAGCACGGGGAGAACATGCAAACTCCATGCATACAGAGACGGGAATCGAACCTGGCCGTCGAACCTGGAGGTGCAAGGCGACAGCACTAGCCACTACACCATCGTGCCGCCTATTTAAGGACTATTTCATATATCTATCGACAGAAGATCCTTACTTTAAAAAATATATATATAATAAAATCCTAAGATCATTTAAGTGTCTCCTAATTACTGTAAATACAGAACTGATTTTGATTTTGAGTCTTGCTCCCAGATGATATATTTCGGACGTAGCCACTTTGCATAAATCAGATAGAGCTCACAATCTGTTCGCTAGAGTTATTTTAGTCATTCCCGTCATTACAGTCCGAATAAGCGAAAGTGTGTTTAGTCATCAACACACCACCTTTCCTTTTTACTCAGACATATAACTCACTTTTTTTTTTGCATGTTTGTTCACAGTTACATTTTCACTGTACAGGATCACGGACTGTTATCTCTGTGAAGGAAAATGAAAAAAAAAAAAAAAAAAGAATCTTTATTACCTGTATTCTGCCTTCTGATGGTTCAGATTTTATACAGGATGATCAAACCCATTCCAGTGTTAGGCTGTCTAGGCATGCTCATCATATTTTTCATTGTGCATGATCAGATATATATCATATTATACACTATATATATATATATA